>CAKAOI010047339.1:3511-83952 GCA_916701655.1 Sebastiscus albofasciatus
CGTGGAAGTCCGCGTAGGAAGGAGATCAAGACCACACCGCTGCTTCGTCACTTTATTTTCGTCATCAAAACCACTTTAGTTCGGTTTAGGAAAAACTTTGAGTGACTACATTTGTAGAGTGAAATGACACTGAACGTTGTGAACATTGGACGCGAACGAATAGTTGATTGTAACGCAACGCACAGGACACGACCAGCAGCCCCCTGGATGAAATCCTTGTGTTTGTTAGACCCATCCACTTCGTATCCCGCCCTCCCTGTGAGTGTCGTTTTGCTCTTTAAACTACATCACCACGCTCTCGGCGCACTTTCTCTGAACGTTTACTGTTGTCGTGGATGGGTTTACATAATAGTTAATATAAAGCCTGGTGCGTTTCATACCAGCGCTAAAGAGTGCTGTGTGCAGCGGTACCGAACACCGACGGCCGTGACAAAGCTTCGGTATTTGATGCCCTGGGAATGAGAACGGGCTGGTTTGTGTCCAATATGAAACTAAAAGTCAACGTTCATTTATTTCAATTCACGTCCGCATCTTAATAACGTAACAAACACGGTCATTTTAAGCCAAACTATGATGTTTTTTTTTCACTAAACCTAACCAACTAGTTTTGTACCATTTTTGTTTTGTTTAAATTTCTTAGTAATTTTAAGCGAAACCATGATGTTTTTTTTTTTTTCCAAAACATAACCAAGTAGTTTTATTGCGTTTTTTTGTTTTGTTGTATTTCCATTTTTAACGTTTACCTCTGTGTTTAACACTGTTTAAAGCTGTGACCGTAATCTGGGAGAAAATACGTTTCAAGGAAAACGCAATTTTGTAGGAGACAGGGTTGCATTTAAAGAGGTAGCCTACTCCCATTTATTGAGTATTTTACTCCCAAAATGTTTGGGGGACTTGTGAGAGATCAAATATTTCCCATAATGAAAAATCAGTGGAGTGCCCCTTTAAATACATCAAATCCAGGTATGTTCCAGTGAAAACCAACACAAACTGAAAACTTAAAAAGGTCTCTCTACTGCTGCCAGATTTGGTGCTTCCATCACTGTCCCGTAATAGGAGCAGTATGCGGTTCACACAGAGGTTGACTTCTTGGGCAGCTGTAAAAAAAAAAAAAAAGCAGGGATGCCACGTGTGAGAGAAAATGTATTTCCAGGGGGCTGACAGAGAATTAAAAGAAATGTGGGCGAGGTTGTACCAACACGACCCGACTGGCACCGTGCCTCCTCACGTGATCTCACACTATTTGTGGAGGTTTGGTATCCGAGCGCGGCCCGGCTAAAACCGGCGCTGGGATGGAATCCGCTCAGTCACATGTACCTTTAGTGTGCAGCAGCGGCTCTTATGGCTGCACACTCATATCTCCTCTGCACTTTCATTTATGCACCGCTGCTATTTATACATGATAACCAAACTGGCTGCTGCTGAAACACTGAGGCATGCAGGAGAGCTTTCATGACATTTCCCACTGTGACTTTGGTCTGCTGTGGGAAATCCCATTCATCTGATGTTGATTAAACCAGGTCACTTGATAACAACGGCGCTCCGAGGGATAGTCTCGTCTACAATAGGTCACAAAGGGAACTGGCTGGCTGCCGTTCCATAAAAAAAAAACTCTAATGCCACGATACCAGCAGGATTTCTCAGTAGTAAAAGCAGAACATTAGCCTGGAATCAACATCAAACATCAAATTTAATGTTAACATCTGAAGGTGGAATATGATCAGAGGGCCAAAGAATGTGCAGGAAAAAGTATAAAAATACAAAAAGTACAAGAGGAACAAAACCAAACAAAGCTGCTAGTCATTGTCTCCCTAAATGAAGCAATACATTGCAATTTCTTCTGTCCACCACACCTTTTATTAGAGCCGTCACTCAAACAATTTTGTCGACTAATCGATTCGTTGAATTAATTGACAGATCTGTAAAACGGAGTTTCTCTGCAAAGAATCACAAAAAGGCATCGCTTTAAATCTTCCGTTTACCAGAGATGTGCTCATAAGTTTCTTGTAAATAAGTACTTCAACATAATAAATGACTAATTGACTGAAGAAATCTTAGTTGACTAAGACCAAAACGAAAAGCATAAAGCTGACTAACAGGGGGCCGCCCTAAACAAACCCAAACAGTCATTGTCTCCTTCAATAAAGCAATAAATTACAATTTTTAACTCTTCGATCCACCACACCTTTTATACACACAGTTACTCTGCAGCCTGTTCACACCTCCGTTCAGTCACCTCCTGCTCTCTGTGCTCACCTCTACTGTGTTTTAAGGAAGCCGAATTCACGACACAGTTGTTCTGACTCATTGTCATCCCAACTAGTCACATATAGTGGTATATGAAACATACATTTCAGTCTTCATAAATGTATGTAATCCTTTTGTAAGTGTATATTATCATATCAGATAGCACAATGTAGTCGAATATGATAAATGGGTACTGCAGATAGACAGAGGAAAAAGGGTTCATGAGTGTTGATTGATAGAAAGGCCCACTGTAATGTTTTTGCACACACTAAAGCTCCACGTAACACAGCTGATCCTCATACGACAGTTCGTATGATTTTATAACAAATTTCTTGTGCGTTTTCCTATAAATGTCCAGCAACACATGACGCACGTGTCAATTTCCAGTCTTTTCAAAATAAAACTACTTCATTAGGTTTAGGAAAAGATCGTAGTTTGGGTTAAAATAGCACCAGAAGTGGCGTAATTTAAGTACGGAAGTTATGCGACACATAAATCAACGTTGACTTCTGGTTTCACACGGGACACGAACAGCGGTCTCCTGGTGCAAAAGTCCAGTGTTTTTTGACGCACCAATCCCCCCGACCTCTTCCCTACATGGCGTTTGTCGCTATTTATACTTCCCGGTTCACGATTACACTGATTACACAAATTAATTTTGTGTGATATATATACGTTTTACTTTTCTGTAGGTATAGCCACGGACGGTGTATGAGAGCTGCAGTATCTCATAGGTTAACATTGAGGTAAGTATGCTGTATGTATTATATTTACACCATATTATCCCAAAAGCACGCATCATTCTGTGACAATTTACGCTTTTGCACACATTGATATCATCCCCCTTTCGCTGTAATCCTCCAGACCTGCAACCCCCCCGCCCATTTCCAGCACCTGAGCTAATCGGTATGCATTGCTGGCGGGTTGTGACCCAGGTCGTATCTGAATTGTCATGACCAGGGATTAACCATGTAGACCGGTTGGGGTTGAACATGGGTCAAATAAATGACCCTGGTCGATGGTGTGAAAGAGGCATTAGTCTCATAATAAGCCATTCAGTTAAAGTCCTCCTTCACCCTGATGAATCCACTTCACTGGTGAATACGTCATGGAGGATATTAGATCTGCAACGAGCTGCTTCCAACTCGTTGAATGAAAGCATCGTCAGCCCCTTTGAGTCACCAGTTACTAAACTCGTCCAACTCCAGCTGCTTCATATCTCCGCTGTAACGTGACCCGGCAGGAATGTGCAGCCGCGTCGATGCTAGCGGCAGCAGCAGCCGCGGCTGCTCCGACGACGATCTGCGACCCGTCTTTCATCGACAACAAGCTCATTACCCGAGAAACCTCTTGACTGGAGTGACAAACAGGAGGGCAACAGTCGTCAAGAGACAATCCTGTAGGGAGGTTAAAGGTCTGACCCGGACTGTTCTGGGTCTGAAAGACCACCCGGAGCTCGCTGATCACCACACTGTGAGATCTGCAGACACTTCAGTCAGAAAAGATCGTTAGCAAAGCTGCACATGAACGCACTCGTTTACAGAATTTATGTAACGTTCGTGATATTCAGACATCGAATGCAGCGAGGGAACCTCGTCACCTCGCACGGCGTGATGCTGAGTTCAGGGCCAGGCCTTCCTCAAGAGCTCCAGCCTCATTAGCGTACAGAGATTTACCCACTGACACGCTGACCGACAGCTGCTCCAGAGGAAAGCCAGCAGGCGAAGAGGAGCCGCTCGGTAATGGAGCACTTCCTAAAATCATCCATTTACAAAGCGGAGATTTCTCCTCTCATACTGAGACGCTGTTATCCAGTGGAAGTGTGCTACGTCCTTCTCTGCCAAAACCAGAAATAAATTGGCACAGATATTTCAGCTACTCTTTGTAATGAGTCAGCATTGCTAATGTTTCTCTTCACACAGCTGCTGGCCCATTTTCTGTTGCCAAAGACCACACATATGAGAAACTGGGGGGCATTTCAGTGGTCTCTTCCTGCCCGTCTTTCAACCGCATGAATAGATACAAATGAGACCATAAGGAGAAATGAATACACCTTTTTATTTCTTTGAAATCAATCGGATAGAAACCAACAGCTGACGGAGCGCCGTGTCAAATCAAGCGGCTATCAGGTTCAAGGTGCAGCAGGGAGAGCCTCCACCCTCCTCCTCCGTCCTCGACGTCTTTTTACACCAGGAGCCAGTGAAGTCATCACAGCTGCTGCGGCTCTCCCATAGAGGCCGAGTGAAAGGTCGTCCCTCCAGCTGAGGGTTGTAAATCCAAGACGTAAAACGGGGAAGACGTACGCTCCATTCAACAGGTGCAAATCCAGAATGAATGTTTTTTTTTCTTCCTCTGAAGGAGCGAGGACAAAGAGGAGCGAGACGGGAGCATTCAGCCTGGAGGACTTACGACGCTTAAACGGCCTTAATTAAAAACAATGATGCTCCTTCATGAAACCGCTGCACATTAAAGAAGACAGGCAGAAACTTGGCACTCATTCTGAAGCTGTAATTTCTTTTTTTATGAATGCAACACGTGAGGAATGTCAACAATCCTTTAATATCCGACACACGGGATCTCAAGTGAAACTAGCTGAGATGTGTAAAACCTCTCCACGTCCGTTTGCAGAGCGCTGCACTTCTCAACTTCCTCTTAATAGAAGATCTGTCACATGAGCTGCATCTATAATGAAAGTGAAATAGTGACCATGGTTGTAGATTCCTACAGCACAGACAACAGGAGATGAATAATGCATGAATGATCATTTAAAAACATAAATCTTTTTGCCACTTGACGGCTCAAACATTATTCAAACACACTCTGAGATGTTAGTTTGTTCTGTCCTCTGAAGACATGTTCAAAGTTATGTTCTCCAAGTTTCTGTGAGAAAATAGTGCATGTAATTATATGATAGGTCAGTGTTCCTCAAGTGGGAGTACTTTGGAGTACTGAAGGGGTACGTCTGATTTCTTTAAAACGTTAATTTAGAAAAAATCCTAAACTCTGTAATGCACTTCCTGTAGAGATTTGATCATTTAGATCTGTATCCACTTTAAAAAACACATTTTCTTAGGATTCCTATAAGGTCCCAATGTTATATGTCTATTTATGTGCATATGTGCAGCGAAGCATGTGTACAGAACATGTGTGTATGGGTATATACAGTATATGTATGTATTCATCCGTTTGTGTATGCATGCATATATTTATACATATTTATGTATATGTTTATTTGTTTTTATCACCTTGTTCTACTTCTTTACTACTTTAATATTATTGATAAGTTCTGTGATGTTACCTTATTTTATTTTATTTTTTTATTTTATCGGCTTTTATTGTCTTATGAAGCACTTTGTAACATCTGTTTTGAAAAGTGCTGTCTAAATAAATCAATTTATTATATTATTATTATTATATCAGTCATGCATAATTCCTAAAATGATTATATTATACGAAGTTCAACAAAAAATGTAAATGTAAGTTTAATAAACCACATTTTATAGTCAATCAATCAATATTGCAATCGTTAACTGACGAAACGCGTTTTTTTTCTACTAAAGATATTTTTACTTGACTGGAAAAAAGTTTAAGATCCACTGTTATAGGTGATATCCAGACTGAATCTATCGTTTATCAAACACTAAAACACATTGAATAAAGTTTGTGATTAAAACTTCACGAACTACCCCTTTAAGCATCATATACTTCTTGGCTGTTCACTCATATTCTCTAAGATATAGCTAAATACAAGACTTTCATTGGCCTTAACTGCTCACTGTCTCCGCTGACAAAGTCTTCCTCGTCTAGTTTCAACTTTAAACTGGATCCCAGACATGACTCTTCCTCAATTAAGTGACTTCCTCAATACGCTTCTGTTCACGTCACATGGGACAGGAAGGACAGATAAAAAGATGAGAAAAGATTAATGACTTCCGAGCGTCTGCGTCACGGGAGAACTGGAGATGGTTGTGTGGCTGCAGAGTTGATCATGTGAGTTTTATATAATACAGTGCATTGACAGTACAGTAGGGTCGACTAACATGTTATTAGAGCTGCAACAATTAATCGATTAGTTGTCAACTATTAAATTAATCGCCAACTATTTTGATAACCGATTAATCGGTTTGAGTGATTTTTTAAGAAAAACAAAAGTCTAAATTCTCTGATTCCAGCTTCTTAAATGTGAATATTTTCTGTTTTCTTTACTCCTCTATGACAGTAAACTGAATATCTTTGAGCTGTGGACAAAACAAGACATTTGAGGACGTCATCTTGGGCTTTGGGAAACACTGATCAACATTTTACAACATTTTATAGACCAAACAAGTAATCGATTAATCCAGAAAATAATCAACAGATTCATCGACAATGAAAATAATCGTTAGATGCAGCCCTACTTTTTATCTTTAAGAAGAACCAGGGCTATTTGAAAAGTAACTATGAACTCACTGCAGCACTATAACCAATAAATAAAACAGGAAATACAACAAAACTTCAACTAAAAGTAACTTTTACTCAAGTCAAACCTAACTATCCTTTCTGACTTCACAGGGTCAAAGGTCAAAAACTAGATTGAGATTTACAAAAGCAGCAAAAGTCAAGCTAAACACAGCAACTGTATCTGTTAAAAAGACAAAACTTTGCAGCCAAAAGACAGATTTTAGGTCACGTCGAGGTCACACTGGGTCACATACTTACACAACTTGATAAAGCAGCAGCACAGTGTGCACTGTTCCTCTGACTTCCTCCAAAAACGAGTACATTTGTGTGAAATTGGTATACGACGCAGAAAGAGAAGAAGCATATGATTCCTACACACAGAGATCGTCACACTGATATAGGACTGTCTGTTCTCGACCACATTCATGGAATTTCACCCTGTTTATTCTTGTTTCATCTTCACTTCCAGTCATTGAGAAACGTCTCACACAAATCCAATAACTGAACAACCGCGCCTCACATAAGGATTCGCCGTGTTTATTTCCTGCGGTAAGAACGACACCATTATCATTCTCAGAAAATCAGGACAGACATTTAATTTGGGTCTTTCCACTTTAGTAGCTCCTTTCGTGCAGAGGCAGAGAAATTACGTAAAACTCCTAATTCAGTTGCATTTTCAGGTTTAATTGCAGTTTCAGTGGTGGAATGTAAGAAAGTACATTTACTAAAGTACTTAAGTACAATTTTGAGGTACTTTACTTGAGTATTTCCATATTACTTATTATTATTGTTTATTGCAGTTTTGCAGGAATGTACAACATTTGTATCAAATACAAATACGATAATAAGCTATGAACGAACAAGGATATGTATGTTTATAAAGAAGTGGGCACCAACCCCGCTAGGCCGGTAACAATAACACATGCACATATTTGTGCTCACGTTATAAGACATGAATCGTAGCTATAGCGGTGAAAAGTAATGCACTGTAATCGGTATATATCCCACAAAATCAATTTGCATGTAATCCACATAATCGTGGACAAGGAAGTATAAAGAGCGACATACGTCATGTAGGGATGAGGTCGGGTAGGATGGATGGGTCAAAAAACATCAGACTTGGACTGCTGTTCATACTCCGTGTGAAACCAGAAGTCAATGTTGATTTATTTGTCACGTAACGCAATGTTTTTATCAACCTAACCAAGTTTTTTCCTGTGAAGACGGAAGTTTATTTTGAAAAGACTGTATGCATGTAATGAGCGGAAACTGACACGTTGCTGGACATTACCTGACCCGCCAGCAGCCGTCATTGGAAACTGTTTAGAAAAGAGCCGGCACTTTCAAAAAAGTATGTGGCAGGTGATTGGATGAACCATCTGTCAATCAAACTCTTGCCGAAGCCAGTCGGGAGAAGAGCGAAAACATCTTTTCCATTGAGAAAACCCTTCAAAGTTCTTTGCTCTTCTTTCAGTGAAGAAATACTCTCCAGTTCTGATATAACTGATGATATTGCAGCAACGATAACCTCTTCAGGAGTCACTATTGTTGTTAAGAACAAACAGTCGCCTCTCTGCGTCATCTCACACACACCTAAACTACTCCTCACAGCACGCTGATTGACCTGTGCACAGGCTAGCCAGACAGAAACGCATTACTTGAAGCCTGACAAGATGGATTTTCGTGTGATATGTGATCCCACGATTCTCACATAATCTTGTGACATCGCAAGGTAAGACATTCTTTGCATTGCCACACCATACCACTCCATAATGTATTTATAAGGTTGGAATATCTGAAAACGTAGTATTCTTGATGTACTTGAGAAAGGGGCCGCAGACCTTGACAAATGCATTGGACCTTCCTCGGAGAGAAAGTCTTATTTTCTCCAATTTAAGAAAGTATAGCACGTCCTGAATCCAATGTGTATGAGATGGAGGTGCAGGGCATTCCCACTTCATCAGGACCAGTCTCCTATAGCCAGTAAAGTGGTGAAGGCGATTAAAGAGGCTGACACCACAGGGAGAGCACTGAAAGGGTTTCTGCCCAGCATTCCAGACAAAGTATTAAAAACCATTGTCCAGAAGTTAAACAAGGACGGACAGAGCCAGAGCACATCTAGGTTGGCAGAGGCCTGATGACATCCGTCACAGATCAGGGAGACATCCTCTGTAAAGTAAGCGCGGTGCACCAGTTTAAGTGGTATCAAACAACGCTTCGCACAAATACAGGAGCTGTTCCCAGAATCTCTCCCCAAATTCTCACTACTGTACTTTTCAAAAGAAGATTTCAAACTTTAAAAAAAATTTATTTGCGAGATCTTTGAAGTTAATTTCTTTTCCACTGGCAGCTTTGACATTTTCCATGATGTCAGTTCATCTGGTCGGCCCAACCATGAACCATCCGATGCCGCAGATCATGAAGATATATATCTGATTTATCTAAATGTCACGAGGAATTTTGTGTGCCAGAGGGCAGCAGCTAAAGCTCTGCATGCTGAGAACAGAAACGGTCCAGGCCTGAAAGATACCAAAGTGACACATGACAAATTAACATCCAGAAGATGAAGAGTCTTACTCACATACAGTATCAATAACGGGGGATAATTACTGCTCATCTGAAGTAAACATACCAAAAGGGAAGAGAATAGATTGTCCTCATTTCACTGGGGAATTTTTATATTCATGAAGGAGACAAAATGAGGAAGTTGCATCACATTTCCTCTCCCACACTTTTAAAAAAAGGGGCCGTGACCTTTCTGACCAGTCTAGACAGTGGACAGCAGCAACCTGCCTAAAATGACCTCTCGTGGCTTTTCACCTTGCGTCCAGGCCCTTTCTCTCACACATCCCAGCATGCCTGTCAATTTGAGAAATAACCAATAGCTAACCCAGCTTTACAGGACGGTGGAGTTCAAATCTGAGGCCCATTAATCAACAACTGGTGGTGGGAAACTCCAGGGAAAAAACTGGAAGCTCTGGTGTCCTACATTAAAAGACGGCTTGGTGATTAATTGCTGCCCTTTCACAATGAAACTGTAGTTTTAGCTGTGAAGCTTTTTTATGGACATTTAATTCAGCTTCTTTTATCTGGGTTGAAGTTGGAGCATGCCTCCATCCCGCCCCCCGCCCCTTCCTCGCCGCCATTCATTTCTTCCGCCGCCTTTGAACTCGCTCAAACATGGAAGGCTAAATATTTACACGTCGGCCCCTTGCTTGTTTAAAGTTAAAGACACACTCACACAGCAGAGTAAATGAATGAAAAAGCTTTAGACAAAACACCTCCAGCGGCTGATGAGTCCCAGGCCACATTTACAGCGCTGCTCCCACAGGTTCGACCTCCTTTTCAGGGCATGATGGGAGGCAGGGACCCGGGGGTCTAGCGCGGGGGGCTCAGCGGAGAAGCGCAGCCCTGCTGACGCTGCTGTCTCTGTGAAAAGAGGCGATCTGTGCATTTAGAGTTGGCTCAGGCCCAGAGAGATTAAACGGAGGTGGGCTGGTTTACCATGTGAGGGTATTATAGACAAAGAACCATCTGATCAGCTGCGAGCGAACGCACCATTCACCATCACAAAAGCAGGAGGTGTACAAAGGCATGTACTTGAAAGGTTTTTTATTTTTATTGATTGACCGTTCTCTAAACCCCTCCCCCCGAACAGTGATTGTCCAATCACAGCTTAGCAACCGTAACTAGGTCTGTCAAACATTGGATTTCTCTGCATGTCGAAATGGTGTTTGGAGGGGTGGTGTCTTTTTTTATAGTTTTTCAAAAATCAAAAACACAGGAGTGAAAGTGTGACGAATTAATTAAACTGTTTATTATTTGTCTGCTCTGTTAGCATGTCTGGCTAACCATAGCTAACTATAGCAACCTAACGGAGCGTTACCAAAGATAGAAGCAAAGAGACGAAACTCTGGTGGGTTTTTTTTTACCACCGCCGCTGCTGTCATTTTGGACTGAAAGCGTGTATTATATTTATAATATTTCATTATTTAACACAGGCCATTTCGGACGATATAAATAATTCTGTTTTACTTTTATACAGCACTTTTAAGGTGGACGTTTCGCTGGCGTCCAGTAAGAATGAATAGAAAGCATCGAGACGCCCTCCGTCACTGGATCTAGTGGAAATGCGCTGTAACACGCTCTACTGCAATATAACAATAACGCAGTTTCAACTGGCGACGATGATGACTTTTAGCCTTTAACCTCAGTCTGCATATATTCTTTATACTGTAAAGTTTTGCACATTCTTGGTCAATATTTTGCACATTCCTGCACAAACTGTTGCTATTTCTTATCAGATATACTGTAGCACATATTACATGTTTTTTTAATAATATTTTTCATATTTTTATTGTAAATTTTTCCATTTCAAATGTCTTATTCTTGACTTTTGTAGTACTTGCTTCTTATCTTTTTAATTTCTCTCACTATATTTATTTTTTATGCACCAAAACACCAAGGCAAATTCCTTGTATTTGTTATATTTCAGCAAAATATCATGAGGTATGAAGCCATCAAGCGCCTATTTAAGACCCTTTCTTTTAAAACAAGTCAGCTGGAAACAAAGCAGGAGACAAAGTGTTCAACCAACTCATAGAGAACTAGTTATCTAGCTGATAAAGTGAACAGTTGCTGGCTAGAAAAATGTCTGCCTCTGTGTGAAATCAAGGAGCCACTGTTTTAAAAATGACTTAAAGTATTTTGAGTGATAAATCTGCCAACGCTATCATTGCAAACCGCCTCTGTGCTGTTAGAGAGCGGAGCGCTACAACAATTAACCCTGCTGTCACCTGTATTTAGTGGATGCCAAATGGTGTCAGAGGTGTGAAAATCTGTTGGATTTTAAGCTTTAAGCTGCCTCCTTCTGTAGCAGTGCAACCAAAACTGCCCCTGTGACATTTTCCAGCCAATATGAAGCCTCGCTGAGCCAAAATGGTGTGGGAAGAGAGTTTTGGCGATATTTAAGATGTGCGCTGGCTGCAGGGAAAAAAAAAAAAAAAAGGGAGGCAGGATTGAAAGAACGAAAGCCAAGTGAGCAGTAAAGAATAAAGAGCTATGAGAGCAGGATTGACTCCTCTCTCTTATTCTTAATCCTTAAATCAGTTTACACTTAGAGATCTAGCTAATGAAGCATCTGTTTTAAATCCCACTAAGTACAAAAACAGAAAGAAAATAATCAGGGGGAAGGAAGCTATTACCAAATGTGATCAGCTAAATCTGTCACAAATGCTTTGGACACAGCTTTGATGTAATAAAATGTAATAAAACATAAAAGAGCCGTTCCTTTATATTCAAAACACCCATGTATAATGGCATGCATTATACTATAAATGCCTCATGTAATGTTACAGAGCGAAACCAAGCAATCTCATGCCTGGGGACAGCAATCTAATCTGTGGTGAATCAGCAGCAACTGAAAAAGTCCCGTCCTGCTTCTACCCGATAGTGAAAAGAAACAACAGCCATCAGCAGGAAGTAAGAAACAATGTCCAATGTCACCACAGAGGAGAGAGGAGGAGGATAAGACAGTTTCAAGTCTCAAATCGGAGGGTTAAAACAAAAGGATTTGTACATTTGTGAGAATTAACAGGGAGTTTCAGAGCTGTCTTCTCCATCCAAGATGTAGAATTCATCTTGAATCTGAGACAAACAAAGACAATCTGCTGTGTGAATGAAAGGCTCAGGAGACACGATGGCGGAGCACAGACGCTTCAGTCTGGTGCTGCATTTGTCTCATTTGGCAGAAGCTGATGATTAGATTTACAAGTACAAGTGCAGAAGAAGAAAAAAACACATTCTGGCACAAAAACACTGAAACCAGAAAATGTTTAATTGGCTGTTTTACTTGTAGAGTGTTTGGATCGACCACATGCTCCTCATATCCCACTCACAACGTCTTGAACCTAAGCTGTTACTGTCTGAGACGCTGCTGAAATATAATCCTCGATAGATTAAATATATCATATCTACATATGGTGGAGAAGGCTGGGAGGTTTACAAAGGAGAAGAACCAACACGTTCTCATCCCAACTCGTCACATATACGGCCGCTTTGTAGGTTTAGGCAACAAAACCACTGCAGTTAGGTTTAGGAAAAAGCTACATGGTTAGGCTTAAAGCTGAAGTAGGCGATAAAACGGTATAAAACGGTTGCTGTATCGTGACAGTTGTACGTGAAACAGGCAGCCTAAAAAAATACATGTGCCTCTGTTCTCCGGTATTCAGACCGGAGGAAAACAAGCAGTAAGAGCTGATCTGATCTCTGCTGTCCAGCTGCCGTCTATGAGAGCCGGCTGTCAATCACTCACGAACCGAGCAAACGGTCAAACTAGGCAGCGCTGATCAAATATGAATCAATATTATGTTACGTTAATGCCTATTTCACCAAATTTCCCCGTCAGAGATCAATAAAGTCCAACGAAGTCTAAAGATCCAACTCTCCTGTCTCTTTTTACCTCATTTAAAAGCTGTATACGTCACTATGTGGAATATTTTCATGTGAGGCAACATGAGCTGCATAGTTTACGTGAGACGCAGTCCCCAAATATGTCCAGGTTGCCCTTTAAAGCGGACATGAAATGGGATTATAATGATTAGTGTTGCTTATTATGTAGAAGAGAAACTGTAGAAGCATGAATATAACTTCTGCACAAACATATATGTGAATGCCTGAGAGACTTTAAAGACTCTGTAGGACGGCAGCGTTAGATCTGTCACTCTGCCAGAGCGTCGTCCTCCTGCAGAGTGAGGACAGAAAAGAGGAAATATACCGGACAACGTTAGTGGAGTAACTTTGGGAAGGAGGACGAGTCTCAGAGGTCACCTGTAGGTCAGGCGACTGTGCTCAGGAACCTGTTCACTGATTAAGATGAAGGATGCTGAGCGCATAAGGTGCAAACGAGCCGGGGGCCCCAGGGGGCCCATCTGTTGTGGGCAAATAAACGGGGGCTTCAGTGAATGGGAAAACAGCCCTGCCTTTCCCCTGCGAGGCCCAGCAGACAGCTCCATTAATCAGGAGCAGGATGAGCCTGCTGGGCTCGCAGTGACAAGTCAGCAGTGGCACAAAATCTCCTCCTCCTCCTCCTCACACTGTATCTCCATTAGAAGCTGGAGGTGTCAGCTGGCTGCAGCTTCTGTTCCTCTGTTGTCACTATCCATGTTTTCACAACTGTCCTCCAAGAATAACTTTAAACAGTGACACAGGAGGAGCAGGGAATAATTTACCACATGCCGTTAATCCCACCAATAAATAAACATTTGTTTTGAGGGCTGCTTTACTACCGAGTGACCAAACAACTTCAGCTTGACTTAGATTTGAGTTTGACTGTAAGAGTTATTCAGTAGTGACTGATGTGTTCATTAAAAATCAGTCAAACGGACCGCTACAAGGGACTGAAAGATAAATCTGAGGGGTCACAAGATCATTAAGAAGAACCATTAAAAAAAAACACATCACTGCGACACAAAGTTAGGTTTTTTTAGACTTTCCTCTAATTTCTGGCCATTTATCTAGTTGTTCGGTTCGTCTAAAAATAAAATAAAGTCGCTTGAACTGGTTGCAACCAGTGAAAAGGGTTTGAAGTAGACATTGTTTCATTTAAAGGGGTTATAAGCCAAATAGGTTGGTATCTACTGCCTTAGAGGATAAAAGGGGCCAAAAAAATGATCCAACTACGAAGATAAATTAGAGATACAGTACTTTATTGTCTCAATTAATCAATTAATTGATTTTTCTATAAAATGAAAACTGTGAAAAATGCCAGAATAATTTCCCACAGCCCTAGTAGGTAACGTCTTCAAATGTCTAATTTTGTCCAAATAACCAAAAGATATTTATTTTACTATCATATGTGACGAAGAACGGCAGAAAATCCTCACATCTGAGATGCTGGAAAATCAGAATATTTGGCATTTTTGTTTGAAAAAAAATGTTGGCATTAGACGTTTCAGCAAGACACCGACATGCTGAATGTCGACGTTTTTGCATTCAGTTAGAGCAAGTGACGTAGTATTTAAATTGTTATCGATTCGTTATTGTTGATCGTTATTGAAATTTATGCGGTATAATAACGAGTAGAACAAGCGAGAAAGTCCACTAAGGGCGGGTGGTGCTTGTGTTGCTTGTGTCCCGTGTGAAACCAAAAGTCAACATTGACTTGTTACGTAATGTTACGTCAGAAAGTCTGCTAAGTTATTTTTTGCACTAGTTATGTTACGTTGCGTTGTTACGTTGCGTTGTTACGTTGCATTGTTACAGTACGTTGTTACGTTGCGTTGTTACAGTACATTGTTACGTTGCATTGTTAGAGTACGTTGTTACAGTACGTTGTCACGTTGCGTTGTTGCATTGCGTTTTCACGTTACGTTGTTACGTTGTTACGCTGAGTTGTTACATTGCGTTGCTACACTGCATTGTTAAGCTGTTATGTTACTGTTTTAACACAAACCATGATCTTTTTTTCTAACCTTAATCGAGTAGTTTTGTTGCCTAAACCTAACCAATCATTTCATAATGTTAACCACGTGGCACTAAGCGTTTATTCAAGCGTGATATGAGGCTGATGTATTTATAAAACATATTTTTTGGGTTCAGAAACCAACGTATCCTGTGGTTTGCAGAAACTTGCAATTTTTTTCTGGTGACTGGGCTAATGATATGATTATATCCAATAATAAATAAGTAGTGATTTAAGGATTGCTCCGTGATAACTTCCCAGAGTTGTACAAATCCTGTCTTTTAGTTCTCTAAACCTCAGTGGAGAGTGGCATCTTATGAGCATTAAAAGGTATGGGTGTATCATTAAAAATAGACTATGACGTCCGTATTTCATCTTCTCACCAGTACCAGCACCTCCTGGTAATGCACTGGTCTATTTTCAGTCATGAACGCGGCCTTGGCCCCAGTTGGCAAACGTGTCTCCTGCATCTCCAGCAGTAAGATAAGATGTGTCCCCTCAGAAAGAGGGAGGGAGAGGGGGAGGGGAGGTCGGGGTGAGAGGGTGCGGGCAGAGACAGTGGAAAGGAAGATGGAGGAGCACTTTAATAGTATGATTCAGCAGAGGTATCAATTCCCACAGATGGCAAGCTGGCTCCTATTGACTTACATAGGAGGGGAGTAAAGAGGCAATCAAAACCACCCCGGGGACAGACAGTCAGCACATCAAAAGGGAGCGGGATCAGTGTGTTCAAGGCTCCCCCGGCAGACCCGCTGAGCTCCGTCAAGTGTGAAGTCAATGTACTTTAAAATGCTTCAAAATCGAATCAATCCAGCGATTTCATTTGGAGGCGATGCACAAAAGCGTTAAATGTCACTGTAAACACAAACCTCTATAATGTGCCTCCTCTGTCATGAGACGATGCGTTACTTTGCATACTCCCTCAGCTCGCCTGCCTCTATTCATCCAGACAGACAACTGGAGATCCTGAGTGACACGACCCGAGGCGGCCTGAGACCAGGTGTCAGAGGATGTCCTGTGACACCTAAACGCACCGTAACGACAGCCGCCTGTTTCACACTTTCTCACCAGCCCGCTTTGACTAACACAACAAAGAGGAGAAGACAGAGGAAAGGTGAGAAAGCCGTTCCCACCTAAAGATGGAACGACCTGCAACCCGAGGATCTCACCTCTGCACTTAGTACGACGAATACAACCACGCCGGTCTCGCAGCAGGAGTGAAGCCACATTAACCTTTTAATCAGTCTGATGAATTCTGCCAGACAGACGGCAGCCTGACCTCCAACCCCTGACGAGTGATGGAGCGAGTTGGCACTGACAAGACACCATTAATATTTCATCAACGGTGCTTTAATGATCATTAAACTGCACTGTGAACTCCGCTGGTAACATGTGATCCTGTGTTGTACTGTCAGCTTGTCTTTGAAATAAATAAGGATGAATCAGCCTGGAATTATAGGCGGAAAAAGAGCTGATATTGACAGCAAAAATACTGCAAATAAAGCTCAATAAATAAAAGTGAGATGGCAATCTGACAAATTAATGTTTCCGTAGCATTCGTAACGATGCTGACAGATTAATATAAAAGTTTGCAGCAACACAATTTAATTTCTTATGCATTAAAATCAATGAATGAGCTTTAAGTGTGTGTCTGATTTTCCTGTCATGTTGGATAAATCTATAAAAATGTGTTTTCATTCATTTTTTTCCATACAAAGAAAGAAATAAAACTAATTTTCTGCTTCATGCCAACTGCTTATTAAATGAATATGCAGCAAAACGCATTACATAGGCAACAGCATGACAGCAAATAAACGATAGCTTGATAATCAGACTGCATTGCCACTTTGTTTCACTTCATTCATAAGTCTGGCTTTGCTCTCTGTTTGTTGTTTTGCACTAAAAATGTCTAACAAGCGAAATATCAAGATGAAAGATGCAAAAATAGCTGCATATTTTTCACGTCGATACAAAATATGTACAGATTTAAGAGTTGTTATCTGTCCAAGTTGACTCACGACAACCAGCTGCACCGATTTCCGTTTTTTTGGTTGCGATTTATGTGACATTTATCTCACATGAAGATGATAGTCCTACTCTTAATCCAACCAACTGTACAAAGCTCTGACAGGTGTGGATGTTGGATATACTGGCACTGCATCAAAACACGCAGCTTCCACATTCATGTCGGTACAGATGCAAAGGTTTCTGGCAAGAACATGCAGGATCATCCTGACCTCATTTGTCTATGTCACATTGTGAGGCAAATTTTTTGTTTTTTTTCTTATGTTCTGCCCTGGTAACCGTCTCATGACCTCAGATTCATCCCAGGTAGGGAACAAAGAGCCATTGAATGCCAAAAAAGCCACCAACGTAACAGCTTCCACGTATGAAAAGGGCTTATGTTGTAATTCTGGTAACATGTCAGATTACTCATTGTATGTGGAAAGAGTTGGCATGCATCAGCATCAGCACATGTGGGCTTTACCCTTCACCGCCGCGGGCAAACAAAAGGTGCCCATCCATCTCTCGCTCCTCCTCCGCTCTGTCAGCTCAACAATGATTATTAAACGTGTGGGCATGTTTCCTTTCAAACTCAAAGTCCTTCTACTAGCACGGCGGCGGCAGCAGGACACATAAACACAGTATGTAGGTCAGTCAAACAGTTTGTGTCTCTCTCTCTCACCACGGCTGAGGTGAACTGACAGCAAAATCAAACACGTTGTTTGCCGAGTGTGACTCATCTCACCCGGAGAACCCGGGAAGTGGAGCAGGGTTTGATGTTTCCCTCCTCGCCACTGTTTGAGTGTGACTGTTTGGTGTGAGCGACCAGACGTCTACCTGTCTGACAGCAGCTGGGGATCACGTTTCCTCTTTCTCTCTTATGATTGATGGGCGACCTCCTGCGTGTTTATAGCAGTGTGTCAATCGGTGGCGTAAACTGTGCCGGGCTACTTGTGAGCGAGCAGAGGAAGCAAGAAAGATGTCATGCGATGAAATCCATTAAATCCATTCAGTGAATTACACGGAGAAAAACACATGGCATGTACAATTTTCCATTTGATGTAATGGCCATAAAACTCAGTGTCATGGTTCTGTGTATTAATATAAGTGTGACAAAGCTTCAATGGAACAGAATATGTGGGATTATTCACATTTTTCTGTGAATAAACATGGGGGAATTCACGTTGGTTTAAGAGGTTAAAGATGAAGTCATGTCTAATGATATGTCTTTGTAGTGTAAAGCTAAGGCTTGAAGAAGTTTTTAAAGACACACACATAATAATAAGACTAATTATTGAGAGCTAACTAAGTCCTCCACAGCGTAAAGGTATTTTTATTTGACAATAATTTTTTTTTAAAGTACACGCTAGACTGCGTTCTCTTAGTAAAAACAGATGTGGACTAGTTTATTTCAACCACAAAAATCAATAAAAAACCTGACAACGTTTTAATAGAAATGTTGTAGTTCTGGTCCTGTGAGGAGCGTTTTAGATGTCTGATAGTTAGCAGATGGTTTTTCTTTTACGTGGCATGCTTATGGTTAAAGTTTGTTTCTGCTCCAAATGAGGGTGAGGTAACTCTCTGAGACTAAGGCCCCCCACTACCCACTTCCACTCTGTTTGCACTTTGGCGTGGAGGGTCCGCCGTAGTGCCATCCTAAACCAATTAGTGGGAAGTGGACTACGTGTAACGCCGCCTTGTGCTCGTCACCGAAGACACTCCATACAAATAGTTTGACTATAGTCCGACTACCTGTACAAACATTTATATGTAAATTGCTCAAACTAAGATAAACATTTAATATTGTTATACAGACGTTAAAGGGACAGTGTGTAGGATTTGGTGGCATCTAGCGGTGTGGTTGCAGATTGCAACCAACTGAGAACCCCTCTGCTCACTCCTTCCTTACCGTGGTAATGCCGTTCGCCTCGCTCAGAAGTCATTCTTACCATAATAACACTACTTTAGGAGCAACGGAAGTCAAACGGCGGCTGGCGGTACCACGGTTTTAGACTCTGCGGCTCACGTTACCACAGTTTCACAAGCGTGTCGGAGAACTACGGTGACCTTCGAGTAACATAAAAACGTGAAAGGCTCTCTCTAGAGCCAGTGTTTGGTTCGTCCGTTCTGGGCTACTGTAGAAACATGGTGGAGCAACATGGCAGACTCTGTGAAGAGGACCTGCTCCCTATGTAGATATGAAGGGCTCATTCTAAGCTAACGAAAACACAACGATTCATAGTTTCAGATGATTATACACTAATGAAAACATAGTTATGAATACTATTTTCTATTTCTACTAATAGATCCCCTGAAATGCTACACACTGCTCCTTTAACAACTTATAAATACATTTAGGATCAAATATAGCCTACCCTTGTCTAGTCTACAAAATGGTAGACGAGGTGGAGTGTTAGTTTTTGCAACAGTCCCTGTAGATATACGAGAAGATATTTACAAAAACAACCAAAGAAATGCCACCAAGGAAGCTCGGGAGTTTTATTTCTCTCCACAGGCTTAGGTTGCCGCTTCTGAAAGATGCTACAATGATACGAAACCATGGTTACAAAAAGACAATTCCTGTTTCCCCTGGAGAGAGGGACGTTTGTCCCGAAGCTTGCCGCTGTATTTACAGTATACCCTAGGGATGTTTCATTCAGCCTTGAGCAGGACTACAAACTACTAAACACAAAGTACAGCGGAGGCTGAATGTCATTAGTTTTGCAGCTCTTTAGTCATAAACTGTAGCGCTGGACAAATTGTGATTTTTACCTGATGACGGCGCTCGAGGAAAAGTCAAGAGGATCCCCAAAGTTAATACAGTTAATCCTGCAGGGGGACATTATAGCAAATGATAGTTCTCTGAACGTCTTTAGGATTGATCTGTGCACCATAAATCTCTGTGAAAGGCAATATTTGTTGATATATTTCAGTCTGGACCAAAGTAGCGGACCGACAGACCGCTGGTGTGGCTAAAAGGGCAGAATAGCACGAGAGAAGTCCCTCAACTAATTACTTTACAGCATGAATATTTATAAAAGAAAAAGCGACTGTGACGATATCAGGTCATTTTCTAGTCATGTATTCAGTTTTAAAACTGCAGGAACATTGAGTTCAGTCCGGATGCATAAAGAAGGTCACATGACATCAGTTTCATTCACTGGTACGGAGCGACTCAAGGCTGGACATCAGCGTGACTGATTGACATACTTCCTTTTCTGGGGGGAGATGTTAATGCGCACGGACACGGATTGGTGAGTCCTTGGATCTTTTTTTCCTATTCCTCTTTAACATGTGCACACTTCTACTCCTGCTGCACACAGCCTGTCTCTTTAAACTCAACACTACAGACTCTCATGTTTAGTCCCAAAATGCAAACTTGGTATTCACGGTATTTTCAATGTGCAAGTCACCAGAGCCATCAATCCAAACTATGACGCCAAGCCAGTCTATCTTAAAGAGTGTAGGGATACAGCTAATGATTATACTTATTATTTAGTGTATAAAATGTCAAAAAATCTTCCCAGAGCTCAAAGTAGCATCTTCAAATTGCTCTAAAACCAAAAGTTTTTCTTTATAATGATGTACAAAAAAGAGAAAAGCAGGAAATCCTCAAATTTAAGAGGCTGGAACCGACAAATATTTGTCACTTTTTCCCATGGTTGTCAATCCATTTTCTTTCTATTGACTGATTAATTAATCCGCCAATTATTTCAGCTCTAAACATCTCAGCTATGTCCTATACTGCTGAATACCAAGACGAACGTTATTATCACGCACAAATCTAACAGGAACGTACAATTTCACACATGCCACAGATTCCTTGCTTTATATACATATACTCTATATGCCTCTCTCTCATGTGACGTGAATTAAACACAGGAATAAAGTCAGTTACAGCTAAATACCGAAGATAATAATGTCACATTTGAACTTCCTTCAACTGAATCTATATGCTGCAGCGTTCCTCTCCTCCACCAGGACTTGGCCTCCTCTATGGAGGTCTGATGGGGAACTCCTGGAGAATTAGCTCTAATCCAGCTGGAGCGTCCAGCTTTGATGAGGACTGTCGGTACAATATTGCACATGACACTACACTCTGCTATGCACTGACGTCCCCTGCATGCAAATAGAAAAACAGGGCTGACCAGCTCCAGTATTCAGTGCTGCATCTGAAAGTTGACTTCTATGAGGTTATGAAAGTGAAAAGCTACACCTTTAGAGAGGAAAGGTAAAGCGGTGTTACTGAGTGCTAAGTTGGAAGAAAAGTTTTAAATGAGAGTTTTTAAATTTAAAGTTAAAGTTTAAAGTTTTTGAATGTGTACATTTTCTTTATCAAGTTGTATATTTAAAAAGCATGTGAGGTTAGCCGATGACATCATTCACCAGAGGGACCAATACGGTTACATAACAGCCAGACATGGCTGTGAGGAGCGCTCCACACTATACTGCTCCAAATACTCTCTTTCTGAGGCTCCATATAGGACAAAGGTCTGCTTACTTATTTAAATCTGGGAAAAAGTCAGATACTGATCTCAACTACATTATTTGCGAGCAGCAGAAAAAGTTAAGAAAGAGATGACAACTCATCCATGCAAGGTAAAAATGTGAGGATTTGTAGCTTAACTCTTAAGACATGGAATGAGTCATTTTTATTTTTTTTTGCCAAGAATCAGTGTATACTGTATATCCTTGTTTGTTTTGACTTACATACTTATTTGGTTAAAATTGTGATTTCAAATGTAAGTTTAAAGCAGTTAGCAGGTTTATAGGTGCCAACATCGTTAGCTGGTCATTTGTCATCACCACAACTGGACCTATTCATGCGAGACAGCAAACCAGGCGGCAACCTCCGGATCTGAAAAGTGAAGCCAATGCTGAAGTGCCTTAAACTTTCATTCTTTCTAAAGGCCAGCAGGGGGCGACTCCTCTGGTTGCAAACAGAAGTCTGATTGTATAGAAGTCTATGAGAAAATGAGCCTACTTCTCACTTGATTTATTACCTCAGTAAACATTGTAAACATGAGTTTATGGTCTCAATCGCTAGTTTCAAGTCTTCTTCAATACAGCATGATGTTCATTTAGTAAATTATAGTCCCATTTAGAGTCAAATAGATCATAAAGCAGGAGATGCTTTAGGGCGTGGCTACCTGGTGATTGACAGGTCGCAACCATGGCGTTGTCCAGTCTGGGAGTTGTCCGTGTTTTCATCTTAAAAGTTTAACCATTTCACAGTGTGTTTTCACTTCATGAAAGTTAATTATAACCTTTTTGGTTGCCTAAAAATGTTCACTTGCACTTAGCTCCACCCTTTGGTGTCACTTCTGGTTGCAAGAAACCAAGATGGCGACAGCAAAAATGCCGAACTCGAGGCTTCAAAACGGCAGCCCACAAACCAATAGGTGACGTCACGGTGACTACGTCCACTTCTTATATACAGTCCATGGTGTGTGTGAGGGCAGGCTTTGAAATAAATGAAAAGTAATGTTTAGCGGGGAATCAGTGCTAATGTTAGCGAGCTAGGCTAACTATCCTTCACTTTCCCAGTGCAATACAAACTTCATAGCACGATGTGTCCTCCCAAATGTTGAATGTTGTAAAAGGGACAGACGCTAGGTGTGCTTGTATCAATGTTTTTACACCACACACTGCAGTCGCTAGGCACCACAGAACTCAGAGGTTTAAAGCTACATGCTAATTCAACACATATGTCCAAAAAAAAGGTTTAAAAAATGTGTAGATATGCACAGTAGTGGATATTTCCTGACACACAAAAAGTCAAACTTCGGCTCCACGTTAAATATGTGGCGGTGTTGCATTCAAGAGCACACGTGTCACATTCCTCGGCAACATACTCCTGGAGAAACTCTCACGTGGTGAAATGAAAACACTGTGCAGGCGCGAGACTCTGGCAGCCCAACACAGCTCGGACACCGCCAATAAAAAACACACTGACAGCTCAGAGACAGAAACAGAGCATGCAAATGAGGCAGCGTAGTCCCAAAGAGGAAAGTGATGTCATGTGATAATAATGATGCTGTAAAGTGAGACGCGGCCAGAGAGAAAGAAAAGTCTGGCTGGCGAGTCCTGACTTCAGGAGTATGAACCGCTTTAATCTATTCCAGCTCTGAAAAGCACAGCTTACATAAGAGTAGACCTCCATGTATTCCTGGGCCTCTAAAGTATCTGAGAAGTATGTGTGCAGTCGTTGTGGCGAGGCAGCGGAGTTTGGCTCAGAGTAATAAGTCTGACTGGAAAACACACAGATCTCTAAGATACACAACATTTACTGTGGTACCACTCCAGCGAGGAGTACAAGTATCAGACGAGCCGAGAGCTGATGTAATCACAGCAACGCAGAAAGGAAAATTCCCTTCCTTACTCGAGGAATAGCAAATATGTATAGACGTGACTCAACTGTATCCATCAATATCTCCCTCAGAAGACTCAGTCACTGCTATTTCATGTTTAAATGTTAAATATGGTTTTTACAGGATATAAGTACAACATTTAGAGTCCAAATCTGCACTTAATCATCATTTATCAAGCAAAAAATGCCAAATATTTTGTCGTTTCCAGCTTCTTTTCTCAGTTTTACATCACTGTAACTTGAATATCTTTGTGTTTTGGACTGTTGGTCACACAAAACAAGACATTTGTGATTGTGATGTTCCTTTTTGAACTACTTTCTGACATTTTATAGACTCATTTTTAGTTGAATTCATCACCAGATGGAAACAATCGTTAGTTTCAGCCTCTCATGTATTAGAATTAGTGTTACATTTGAGTCACAGAGGTAAGCATTCATTTATCTTAAAGATAAATAAGAGCCGATGTTTGAAAAACTAAACTTTCCAGAATCCGTAAAAAAAAACATCCAACCATCGAAAAGGTTTTGAACCTGTTTCCCAAGTTGCAACTTTCCCAATCCAAACACAGACAGCAGCAGGTACGCAGCTACCTGGAGAGGAAACAAGTTCGGAGCTGCAACAATTAATCAATTAGTAGACAAATATTAAATTAACAACTATATTAATAATCAATTAATCGCTTTAAGTCAATTTTTTAAGAAAAAAAAAGAAAAATTCTCTGATTCCAGCTTCTTAAATGTGAATATTTTCTGGTTTCTTTACTCCTCTATGACAGTAAACTGAATAACTTTGAGTTGTGGACAAAACAAGACATTTGAGGACGTCACCTTAGGCTTTGGGAAACACATTTACTACCATTTTCTTTTTATAGACCGAACAACTAATTGAGAAAATAATCAACAATGAAAATAATCAACAATGAAAATCATCGTTAGTTGCAGCCCTAAACAAGTTAATCATCTTTTTTTTTTTATTGTGCAGCAGGTGAAAACATTTTTCATCCACATGGTTAAAAATTGTTAAAAGAGTGTTTGAGGATTCTGGAAATACCGTCAGAGCAGTGAAAAGTGTTGTTTGTATCTATGCTTATTTATCTTTAAGACAGACAGACACTTCGCCCTGTGACACTAATACATGAGAGCAGTGGTGGAGGAAGTTTCCGGATCCTTAACTGTAGTAAAAGCAGTGGTGGTCGTTGATGAGGTGGGTACTACTAGGTCGATGGGTACGTTCCTGAGAAGGATGTGGGCATACTCTCCTATATTTCAATGGCTTTTTGGCTGATAGGTGGTTGTAACCTGCTAGAAAAAGAGGTGGGCATACCTTCCACTACACCACTGAGTCAAAGTACCACCAATACCACACTGTAAATGGTAAATGGACTGGTCTTTATATAGCGCTTTTCTAGTCTTCCGACCACTCAAAGCGCTTTACACTACATGTCAGCATTCACCCATTCACACACACACACATTCATACTCTGATGGCAGAGGCTACTAAGGTGCCAACTTTGTCTATCAGGCTCTAATCTCAATACTCATTCATACATCGATGGCTATGCCTTCGGGAGCAATTTGGGGTTAAGTGTCTTGCCCAAGGACACATCGACATGTGACCCAGAGCAGCCGGGGATCGAACCACCGATTGGTGGACAACCTGCTCTACCCTCTGAGCCACAGCCGCCCCTGTAAAGTACTCAGTTACAAGAGAGACAAGAGAGTATTAAATGCTTGACAAATCTCCCTTTAAGGTACATTTTGAACAGATAAAAAAATGTGCAATTAATTTGCGATTAATCACAATTTAATATTTGAATCATTTCAATCAAATCATTTAATTCAATTTAATTAAAGGAAAAACAGTAAATCACATCTGTGAAGCTGGAACCATACAATTTGTGTCTCCTTTTTTTGTATTAATTGACTAATCCTTTCAGCTGTACTTGTATATATTGTTGGATATAGTTTAATAGAGGCTCTTTATATGTTTTGTTTGCAAAAATCTTAATTTGTAAAGTAACTAAAGTTGTCAAGTAACTTTAATGAAGTACAATATTTCCCTCTGAGATGTAGTGGAGTAGAAGTAGAAAGCGGCATGACAAGAAAATACTCAAGTAAAGTACCTCAAATTTCTGCTTGAGTAAACGTACTTAGTTACCACTGCATTAGAGGCACAAACTGGGACTAGTTTCAGACACCTCGACTGTACACCAGGTACAGTAGAATAGTTATTCTACCTGATGCTGCTGAGCCAGTATGAATGTGAAAAGTTGAAGTCAATTCATGTAATTATTAAGTATGAAATATTAAAGGAGCAGTTGGCAATCGATAATCTATGCAAGCAATCATTCTGCAAACAAAAAAAGAAAAGGCTCTCCAGATTTTACTCCATTGAGTACTTTATTTTTAATACTTTAAAAAGGGACTGTTTGTAACTTCTTACATGTATAAATCACCTGGGTCGGTGTCCCATGCAAAAAAAAGAAAAGGCTCTCCAGAGACCCTGCATGACCCAGGAAGCATGATGATTTCTGTGGGTGTTTTGCAGGTGAGAACTGGGGTAAACTCCAGTGAAACGCAGCCACAGAAATGAGGTTTAAAAGGCAGCGGTTATTTGTAACCAAGACACGTACAACACATTCGAGCCCAGTTTTAACGTAAAATGCCTCCCTGCAGATTCTTTTTTTTTTGTTGCCAAAATGACATCACCTCCACACAGGGTTTCAGTGTTTTTCCTGGACAAAAACTTCAGCAGGGTGGATGCACGTTGTCATGGAGGCTTGAACTCAGGTCAGCCAGTTACAGCACAAACTCTCTCACAATACACCATCCTGCCCACCCAGAAAGCACCACACAATGAACCCACTGCACTACTAATCCCATCTTTTTTAAGGTCCTCCCGCATGTCTCAGTGTGGCTCTACCTCTCTCTGCTTTTATATGCATGCAAAAAAAAAATATATATATATATATATATTTATATATAGAAATCTTCTTTTGTTGCACACAAACAAAGCTGCACATAAAACAAGCTCATAAATTGAGGATAAGGGAGCTGTGAGCACTATACCTGATGCTATCACACATGCCTTTTATCATCATGTGTTTGTTATGATCACTGTACTGACAGCAGAGATAAAACAAATGCTGGAAGCAGCTCTACACTTTGGGCTCCGTGGAGAATAAAAAAGAAAGTAGATAGTAGTGTAGCTATAATATAAAAACACACAAAGAGACAAACAGGAGCATGCATGCAAACATCTCTAGCAGTATTTAGCAGGAGTTGAACAGACACAATGGAGACGGAAATATAACACTTGTCCTGAGATAACAATAGTTTTACATTCATTCTGCAAAGTCGTTCACATCCACACATGCGACTCCCTTTAAATCAAGTTTACAGTGAAAGATAAAGAGCTTTAACTTCATAGCATCAGCTCCTATAATCTCTTAATTAAACAATTAGTTTATAAACTGATGAATGCATTCGACAGGAGACACTTAAAGAGCTCTTACCGCTTCAAGTCTTGCAGCTTTTATCGCTTTTATATTCCTCTTTTTTATTCTGATGATCAGTCGCGCGACTCACAGACACAAATCTCGACCTCACTTCCATGTGCTCGCGACCAGGACCACGCGCTCAGGGGAGCGCTCGGGATACGGCGCGTGACGTCACTGCCAGACTTGGAAAGCTGGTCGAAAAAAAACCCTGACCCAATATAAACAATAATAGTACAGGTATTATTATATATCATTATATATTATTTATTATGCATAGTACACAACAGGTATGTTATCATTATATATTATACATAAGGTAGAGACTTCACTGTATGTGGGAAGTTATTCTATATAGTGTTTTTATTGCCTATTATCTCCTCTAAGATGTAGTTATATTTATCTGATATCTTAATTTAAGATTTATTGTCAAAAAAACACACATTTGGAGTGTGTATATTGTCTGCACAGGCAGAAATCTGTGAATTATATGACTTAAATCTGATCTAAGAAATGAAATTAAGGCATTATTTGATCATAATCATTGCCCAAGTATGTTTAACCATATAAAGAATGTGAAGTAGCTTTCAATGCACTTAGTAATAATGTAGGAAATTATGTTTTTGTGCATCAATTTTTGGTGCAAAACAGGTCCAATTCAGGTATGTTATCCCCTCTTCTGTCCATAAAACAGATGTAGGTGTTATGACATTTCTTTGGTGAAATTTGTTCATTTTAGCATCAGTGATATTAGAATATCTTCAATGACAAGCACTCATTTAGGTTAAACGTGCCATATAGTGATAGATTAAATGCTTCCAATGCATAAATCAGAGGTCGTGTTGTGGTCTTACCGTGTCTTCTTTATGACCATGAACTATGGATCAGCATCTTCATGTGAGAATGAGTAATTTTTTACCTTTAATGTACTTTAAATTTTACCTGAAGTGGTCACAGGAAGAGGAGGGACTTGTCTGAGCATCATTACATCCAAACATGAGCATGTCAGAGTCACTTTATTCAAATCATGCAATCATTTATGAGTCTTATCTCCTACTACTGCAACATGTACCCCCCAGCCCATATTAATGTGTGTCTACACTGTGATGAAATGCGTGTTTGTGCACCGCAAGAACAAGGACACAAATTCAAGAAGAAACATTTTTTTTATATTTCAAAAAGAATCTAGGAACATAATGGAAAAAACCAAACACTGGGTCTGAACATCCAGACAATTGAGATCCAAAAATACATTTTCTTAGGAAATATTAATTATATACAAAACATAAAAATTTATATTTTAGTTTGGGCCCTCAACAGGGGTAGCCCATTTTTTTTTAATATTTTATTAATAAAAATAAACTTTTAAATATTTAATCCACCCATAACTTCAATTGAGGCAGTTTCAACATTGAAATCAAACAAGATTCCAAACAACTTAATCCGCTTTTGCATTTGCATGCAACAACAACTGTACACCCTAAGTCTTGAACTTGCATAAAAAACAAAAGGCCAAAAAAGTCTTATCAAACTTTAAGCGCGAGGGCTCTGCAGCTGTGCCAGTCTCTGCTTTAAAAGTTCACTTCTCCTCCTCAGCTGTTCTTTGAGTGAGAGGAGTCTCTGTTCGTCTGTCTGCATGCTGTAAATGCACTCTGTGGCCTTCTTCAGGATCACCACTTTGGCCGCCTTCTCGTTGTTGGCCACCTCGGGGATCTCGTCCCGCAGGGCGAAGAAGCTCAACTTGAGCTCGTTCCTCCTCTGGCGCTCCAGTACGTTATGAGTCCTTCTCTTGTCGTAGTCCTCCGTGTCAGACGTCCGCGGGCTCGAGCACTTGCGGTTGCTGCTGATCTGTTTGAGGACCCTGCTGTGGCTGCCACCTCCTCCTCCTCCTCCTCCTCCTCCGCCGCCTCCTCCACTAGTGCTGCTCTCCAGCTTCAGCCTCTTGACAGCCGGCTGCTCGTGCCTCATGGATGGATGGGCGGCGTAATTGTGCTGGTGGGTGGAGACGTGGCACCTCTTCAGCACGAGCGGGCTGGGATGCCTGCTGGTCTCTGCCGGGCTGGGGTCGCATCGCTTCACCGCCTGCCTCTTCTCCACTGTCACCACATCGATCTCCTCCTCCTCTTCTTCTTCTTCTTCCTGGTCCTCCTCCTCCTCTTCCTCCTCATCCTCATCTTCTGCAACACACAAAAAAATCAAACAATCAGCATCGAGGTTGCAACTCACACACACAGTGCATGCCACAGAGAGGAAAGGAAGGGAGAGGATGCAATCTCTCCTTCCACATCATCAGTTGATTGCTTAACATGCAGCCTCTATAATCACAGCATGGCATGTGAGGAAGAGACAGCATGTCTCTCTACCTTCCTGCATGAATTAAAACAAAAGTTGGCCTCCTTTTAGTCAAAATAGTGCATGCAATCTGTGCACACTCAGCAACAGGGAGATATTCCTAATTGCACAGAGAAAGGTGAGTGCATGGACTACAAATCACATGAATTAAAATAAAAGTTGGCATCCTCTTAGTCAAAATAGTGCATGCAATCTGTGCACACTCAGCAAGAGGGAGATATTCCTAATTGCACACAGAGAGAAAGGTGAGTGCATGGACTACAAACATGAATTAAAACAAAAGTATGCATCCTTTTAGTCAAAATAGTGCAGGCAATCTGTGCAGGAGATATTCCTAATTGCACACAGAGAAAGGTGAGTGCATGATGAGTTTACCTGAGTCACTACAACTGCTGCTGCTGCTCCCACTGTTTGGTGGCGTGTCCAGCCCCAAATCCTTACTATTTGGCGTCCCTGCGCTCTGCTTGGGCGTCTCTGCTGCTATGGGGTAGGGGAAAACCACAGACGGATCAATGCACTCCGCTGCAGATGTGTTCAGGTCCTGCAGGTAGCTGCTGTTCAGCCTCCAGGCGGCTGCACCTACATGCTCCGACGCGCACTCCGCAGCCACCACCGCTGCAGACGCAGCCGCAGACGACGACGACTCCTTCCTGGATGCGTGCAGCGTGGCGAGCCGCTCGGACACTACCTTCTCCAGCTTGGCCGCAGCAGAGAAGCCGCTCCACATGCAGTCCTGGATGATGATGGACTTGAGGAAGGTCTGCGAGTAGTCCGCGTCGCAGATGATGCTCTGGTTGACCGCGTCGTCGCCCAGGAACTCGGTCACCATCTCCAGCTGGTCCGCCGTGGACGGGAAGAGGCTGGAGAGGCTCGGCCGGCGGCTCGGAGAGAGAGGAGGAGTCGGCAGCAGCTCGAACTTCTTCCAGATGTCTTCACTGGGAGCCGGAGGCTGCAGCTGCTGCGGGTAGAAATCCTCCTCCTCGTTGTCATAGTAGAAGAAAGGCTGCAGGGAGTCGTAGTCGTAGTCGTAGTTTTTACTCGACAAACTTGAACTCAGAGGCATTTTGTGTCTCCTTATTGTGAAGCTGCATGGAAGAAAAAACACCCATTAGATGTTGCAGGAGGAGTGGAGGTGTGAGGAAGATGTGTAGGAGGTGTGGCACATTTTTAGATTATAATTTACAGTCTTTAATGCACATTTTTAGATTACGATGTAGTCTTTAAATGCACATTTTTTATACTTTACAGTCTTTAATGCATATTTTTAGATTATAATGTACAGCTTTTAATGCACATTTTTAGATTATAATGTAGTTTTTAATGCACATTTTTAGATTATAATGTACAGCTTTTAATGCACATTTTTAGATTATAATGTAGTTTTTAATGCACATTTTTAGATTATAATGTAGTCTTTAATGCACATTTTTTAGATTATAATGTACAGTCTTTAATGCACATTTTTGGATTATAATTTAGTCTTTAATGCACATTTTTTTATATAATTTACAGTCATTAATGCACATTTTTTATAATTTACAGACTTTAATGCACATTTGTGTAATGTGCACATATCATCTGTCACTTTATGTACATATTGTACTATGTACATACCTGTCATGTTAAATATAAATTCTACTCACTGTACATACACAGTATATAAACATCTCCACATGTACATACTGTACATAACAACCAGTCCATGTATATCCAGACAGTTTTTTATTTCTTTGCACTATTTGTTTATTATAATTATTAATTTATTAGAACTGACCCAGTGTGGAGGTGTGAGCAACATCACATGGTCACTTCACAACATGGGAGTGTGCACGCCTTTTGCATGCATGCATCAACCTTGCATGCATGCATGCATGCATGCATGCTGCAGCAGCAGGTGCTCAACTGGGATAAATTAAGTGTAAGAATAAAGGGGGGAAACCCCACCTTCACTTACTGACATTTTTTTTTGGAAAGGTGTCATGCAAAGCTTCCAGAAACTCTCCTTACCTTGTAGATTTTAACGTGTCGGCGGACGAATTTGGGGCGAAATCGACCCAAAAGGCGCACAAAAAAGGGCAGGAAAGTTATTCCAACACAACAGTAACATTAAATCCTTCCAGTGTTGGTTTCAGTGGCGGCTGTGAAGAAGCATGCATGGAGTATTTGCACCAGCAGACCCGGTGAACGACGTACAGTCTGTCATCAGCAGCGTGAGAATCACAGCTGAGAGCTCCGCCGGCTGCAATAAAAACCACCGCAGCACACACACACACACCGCGCAGCTCCTCCGCTGTATCCTTCCGCGCAGTGCTTTTTTCCCGCGAAACACTCGCCGGCCTTGAAAATATCACACGCCTCGAGTTAAATACCAGCTTTTATCACCACAAATAATCCATGCACAACATTAATAATGATTTGCACTAAAAAACAAGCGCTTTTATTGATGCATTTAGTCGCTAAATGGTGTGTTTTCTCTGCACGCTTGGGACTAGTTTTGTGGAGGATAAGAAGTGGGAGGGGTCATAGTAGAGTAGAGCTCCCATTGACTGGAGACATGCAAAAAATACTAATGCAAAGTAGTAGTAGGAGGTAATTAGGATGACTTATTGTGCTGCTATCCCGCCTAAAATAATACCAAACATGAAATCTGTTTTGCTGTCATTTCTAAGTGTTATTTGCAGCCTAAAAGTGGAATAATTTACCTGCTTTTGTGCAAAAACTTTGCTTTTTTTTTTTTTAAATCCCAGTTGTCTGTCTGCAGAAATGCAATCAATAACACATTTTGTTTTTGACATGAAATCTGTTTTGCTGTCATTTCTAAGTGACATTTGTAGCCTAAAAGTGGATTATTTTACCTTCTTTTGTGCACAAACTTTTCTTTTTTTCTTTTTTTTAAAATCCCAGTTGTCTGTGTGCAGAAATGCAATAAATAACACATTTTGTTTTTGACATGAAATCTGTTTTGCTCTCATTTCTAAGTGACATTTGGAGCATAAAAGTGGAATAATTTACCTGCTTTTGTGCACAAACTTTGCTCTTTTTTTTAAATCCCAGTTGTCTGTCTGCAGAAATGCAATAAATAATTTGTTTTTGCACGATTTGTGCAGGAGCTTACCTCAATGTGTCTGCAGACACTGACACAGCTCTGAAAACAGGTGAACCCACTCAATAGCACAAGCAATAATTGCAGTTTGTGGTGTAAATGCATTTAAAATGAAAATGCACCAATAAGAAATGGTTAGTGATCCTGTGGGTTTTTTTTTTTTTTTTTTTTAGGCTGGACAGATTGGCACCAATTAACTACAGGAAGGAAGCAATTAAAGGAATCAGATGGGTACCGCAGTTGGATGGAGATGGAGATGGAGATGTAGGTGGAGGGAGGATTGGATGGGCTTTGAGCGCCCTCTGCTGGTCACAGTGTTTGTGGGCGTGGACAGCAGCCAGGTGGGTGCAGGGTCAAACCATGGAGGTCAACATAAAGTCCACAAAGCATCCATGAACTGGGGGGATTATTGTGCTGAAAGCAGATTAAAGATTGTTGGGTGTAACATTAGAAATGGCTCAGTAACACAACAGTGCTACAGTGGGTTAGTGGAGCTTTTTATTGGGGTTACTGGGTCACTTCATTAAAAAATAGAGTTCTGGAAAAGCATTAATGATACTAAGTATGCAGCCTTTTCACAATGTAGGTTGTGCTATTAATAATCAAAGATTTAAGAAAGAAAACTAATATTTTGTAGTGATAGGTCATATGATCTTTTATAATTCTGAGAAAGTTAATTTATCTAAATGTTTATATATATATATATATTATATTTGTCAGACATCTTACGACCTGTATAACCAACAATAATTGTGACTTAAATTATATTTTTTTCTAATTTTTTTCCCAACTCTGTTTTAAAACACAAGAAAACACAGACTGTGGATTTTGTCCCCCATCACTTGTATTGAAAATCACCTTTAAAAGGAATCTATATATAGCCTTTCAATGTACAAGAGAGTAAGATAGATAGATATAAAAAACAACAACATATGAACCTATCCTTTATAAGCAAAAGTCACCATTCATTTTTACAGTTTTATGAGCTTAAAAACTTATTTTAAAATGCACTTATTTGGCACATTACTGCCCTTAAATTATGTACTTAAAGATTATTAAGTAATGATTCTAAATGTCACTCATAATTGTTTAATTCAAGGACGTCATTTCCAATTTTCATCAACCAGATGTTGAAAATAGTAGTTCGAATTTTACGTTGTTGGACATAAGATATCAAGGAAACATTGTGGGATTAAATTTAAAAAATAAAATAAAATCATAGAACTTAAAGGTGACTATATGAGTTTATGCTTTAATATTTTGCATTATTTTTGGTATAGCATCATTATTATAGAAAGCATGACAACCAAATTCTTTAGAATAAAAACAACGCCCTTGATATATGTCTGTTTTATTCTGTATGTTTTTAGGTCTTGATCTCAACCACAACACCTGTTTAAATAAAGGCCATATATATAATATATATAAAACATATATAAAATGACAAGTATAGCCTCACATTTAAACAAAACACATGCATTAAACCTGCAACATTACTCAGTTTTCCTCTGGAAAATGGCTAGTACAGATTTGGACCAGAATTGACTGTTAATTTAAATATCATATATCTTTACTAACTCAAAAAAGTGAAGTTGGTTAGTTAGTAACGTTACTATTAAAAAAAAAAAAAAAAAAAAATTTCCATGATTAGAAAAAAAAATAAAGAAAAAAATGTATGGAAGCATAAAAAACGGATATAAAAGTTCAAATTAATGCACAATATTTCTCTTTAAATTTTCTGTTTTTTGAGATCTGGTTCCTTTAACTCTTAACTCCTTTAACACTGATTGAGATTATTAGTATTATTATAAGGAGTGTCACTGAGGGATGTGGTTCACTAATGCTCATTGGCACCTAAGTGTCCACTTCTTGAGGCGTCAGAGGAAAAAATGAATCAATAGTTGAGCGAACAAATGGAGGAGAGCAGAGAGAAGGAGACAAGAGGATAGGAAATGAGAGAAGAGAGATTTCTCTTGTTATCAACTCCAGAGGAAGTTGGAAAAGAAAACCCGACCTGAAATAACATCTGTACTCATTCCTTCATCGTTTCCCTCCCTTCTCTCCTTTCCTCACTTTAGGATGCTGTGTGCAGGATAGCGATCATAAACCACCAGACTCATGTGTTGTGGTCATTGTGTTTATCGGCTCCGGATGTTTCTTGTGTTACTGTGTTTTCAGAGCGTCTGGGGACACAGAGGGAAGCTTTGAGACTGCCTGGCATCACTTCCTCTGATAAGTGGAGGCTGAAGGTGCTCAGCAGAACTGGTTCTACCACTTCTGATTGACACAGAAACATAGAGGTTTTATTTATATTTTATGTCAAGGGCAAAGATTCCCATTTAGTTTGGCGAATGATAAATATTATATTGCAAAAAAAGTGCTATAACATGTCATACATCAGTTGAATGTAAGTGCTGTATAAATCTATATTATAAGGGTCAAAGTAGGCCATTAAGGTGGATTGACAGTGTCGTTCATTCTGAACAGTGAATGGCTAAATGACTTCAGAACCCAAATTGTTCTGCTAACTGTAAACCGTTTGAGATGACCCACCTTAGCAGTAAAACAACCACAATGCACCAAAAACTACACAATTCAATGCACATTTCACACTCAAAGGAGATTGGGCTGCTTTTATATAAGACATGTTTATTTTATTTTATTTTATTTTATTATTCTATTTAATTTAATTTAATTTATTCTATTCTATTCTATTCAATTTAATTTAATTTAATTTAATTAAATTTTACTGTGAATCACTTTTTGACTGGTGTCTGTGAACGATGCTGTATAAATAAACTTGTTAAATAAGGAATAAATAAGAAGAAATCGTGTTTAAATCTAAATAACAGGATACAAACTGGGAAATTAAAAATAAAGAGTGGAAGATGAAAGTGAAAAGTTAACCACTGCAAGCAACTGTACGCCAACAAAGGACGCAACTAACGATTATTTTCTTTATCGATCAATCGGTTGATTATATTTTCAATTAATCAAATATTTGTTTAATCTAAAAAATGTCACAGAAGAATGAAAAATGTCCCTTCAATTTGTTTTGTCCAGCCAACCAACAGGCCCAAACTACAAGATGTTCAGTTTTCAATGAAAAAGCAATCAAAAACAGAAAAGCAGCAAATTCCCACAGTTGAGAAGCTGTAAAACAACTTTTATTATTCATCTACAATCAAAATCGTCAGTGATTCATTTTCTGATGATCGACTCATCGATTAATCACAATCACATTCTACATGAGAGGAACACAATGAGTCAGAAATCACTCCCTATTTGCTTCCTAGTGCACTAAATTTACTTTACACCGTTATAATCAAGTGTTGTTTATGCATATACAGTGTCTCAAGAAGTTCCACAATGCAAAGCAATGCTTCTTGGCAAGACACGTTAATGATAGTGTACAGAATGGGAAACAATTACAGCAAAACTTCATGCAAAGACAGACGTTTTCAATACTGATTTAATTGTGAATTTGGCCCAAACTAACATCTGTCTCTTTTAAGGTATTATTGTTCATCTCTTTTTTTTAGACTCCTCTCTATACACACATGATGCCACGATTTCTCATTTTAATTATGTTTGTTTGCCGAACTGTGAATAGTACCTTTGTTCATTTCCTGACAGCCACGTATATTCCAAAAGTACAAAAGTGTATTAACATTTTGTTAAAAAAAAGCAATGTTTCTTCTTTGATAGGTGTAAACAGTTAAGAGTTATGACATAACACCTTCCAGTAATGGTGCAAAATAATCATTCATAAGGGTCTGAAATCTCTGTTCACTACAGAGGGATATAATTGAGTGTAGGGGAACAGTAAATAAGAAAATTACACCAAAGTCACATTCAAAGAGAAAGCAAGTATTCTCACAGAAAGGACGTATTTAACACCTCTGGAATCTGAAGATTTTACCCTTGAAATGTAAGAAAAACCAGAAGATTTTGCCAGAGGAAGACTTGCAATAGTTTTAGCAGTGGATACATTACTTTTTTTATTATTAAAGGTGCAGTGTGTAGGATCTGGTAGCACCTAACAATGAGGTTGCAGATTGCAACCAACTGAAACGTGTCCCTCTCTAGAGCCGTTGTTTGGTTTGTCTGTTCTGGGTTACTGTAGAAACATGGCAGACTCTGTGGAGAGGACCCGCTCCCGATGTAGATATAAACGGATAATTCTAAGGTAACGAAAACACAACTATTCTTATTTTCAGGTGATTATACACAAAAAAACTTATATTCTATTCAATTTCTACCAATAGATCCCCCTAAATGCTACACATTGTTCCTTTAAATCGATCTTTATATACTATCTCTTTTCCATTGAACACATTTCGATATATAACTGCTGAATGAGTCTGATTTTGAACACCACCTGTTGCCCTTTCTTTCGCCTCCTCCCTGAACTTCCCGTATTTCTGACCACAAATCCAACGTCCTGCGTCCTGTGGCCTCAAACACACAGCACATTCAGCAAACTACCAGCCCCCCCATGCCAGTCGTTTCCTCTTCTGTGTGCCATGGAACAGAAGAGGAGGAGAGGATGCTGACTTATTGCATCAGTCCTGTGGCAGCATGTTAAATTCATTCATATACTGGAAGGCTTACACATCGTCAGCAAACACATATAGATGAATAGAGGATGTGCTGCGTCTCATACAGTCAGGACACATTCAGCACGATGCCTCGCTATATCAGGAAAGAAATCAATAGTTGTTCAGCTTAGTCGCTGAGATGGAGGCTGCCAACTAAGCAGTCGACAGTGAGAGCAAGGCAGATCTGTCTCAAGAGCTAATTGTGTCATTAATTATTGACAGTGACAACAGGCAGTTATTGACACAGCCTGTATAACAGCTACAGGACCTGACCTGCAGTGTGTTTATAGGAACAGACTCACAGTTTGGCATTTGGATGTTAAGATTTGATTTGTGCAAAGAAGATTTCCTGCCAAATCTAAGATAAATCTAGTCAAAATAAAAGAGAGAGTCGCTATAGATAAATACTTAATTTATTCTCCACCATCTACCTGGAAGAATCCAGATAACTGTTCTTTTTTATGGTCACATTTTCATTGATTTTGCTACATCTTTAAACATGCACAGGTGCAGCAAGACACCACCTATACCCCAACCTTTAAATGTAAACTTAAAACCTATCTATTCAGCTAGGCCTTTGATTAACAATGGTTATTATCTTATTATTTTATTTACTTATTTTATTGTATTTAAATTGTACAATTTTATAATACTTTGTTATTTTATTATATTTAATTTGTATAATTTTATTTTATTGTTATTTTATTAATCACTTATTTTATTATATTTAATTTGTATAATTTTATTTTATTGTTATTTTATTAATCACTTATCTTATTGTATTTAATTTGCATAATTTTATTTTATGTTATTGTAATTTTATAATCACTTATTTTATTATATTTAATTTGTATGATTTTATTTTATTGTTATTTTATTAATCACTTATCTTATTGTATTTAATTTGTATAATTTTATTTTATGTTATAGTAATTTTATAATCACTTATTTTATTATATTTAATTTGTATGATTTTATTTTATTGTTATTTTATTAATCGCATTTTATATTATTGTAATTTTATTTAATTGTTTTTTGTCTTTTTGTTTTCATGGTCCACACTTGTAAGGTAAAATTTATTAAATTGCTTATTGTGCTTACTGTAGTATATGTAAACCTGTTTATTGTGACTGTATTACTTAAAATAATTCTGTTTCCTATATAAATGCCTGATACTTTCTGAGGTATAGATATAGATATAGATAGGATATAGGATAGAATTCATCATGCTTTCTATAACAATGATAGTTGTTTTAGGTGGAACTTAACTGGAAAGGGCTGGAGTCTGTAGGGTCATCAAGTATCGGATATATGAGGCACTGGAGGGAGCCAGCGGAATTCACTAGAAAGGAAACTTTATTTTTACTTGAACTTCCTCGTGAAGTGGTGTGTCTGTATTGGTTACACAAGATTATTCCGAGAAAGACTTATGACATAAGAGACCAGTTCCATGTATTCGTCATAAATGGAACTAAACAAACACGTGGCATTATCAGACTGATAACCTTTAACCCGTATTGAACCCTTGTGGGCATGTTTAATAAAGGGGAGACTTGTGGGTACCCATAGAACCCATTTTCATTCACATATCTTGAGGTCAAAGGTCAAGGGACCCCTTTGAAAATGGCCATGCCAGTTTTTCCTCGCCAAAATTTAGTGTAACTTTGGAGCGTTACTTAGCCTCCTTCCTGACAAGCTGATAAGAGCACTGATTGAAGGCAGATTGAGTTCACATGAGACTCGTTTAACTCAAGACAGCACAGGTGGCTCCTCCCAGAGGTCAACAGGGTCATGACAGACTTTCAAATGTAGTATAACAAAAATAGGATATTCTATTAAACCTCAGTATTGTAACAACTTAAAACCATTTTTTAGTTTCCTTAATAGTTCCCTTACACTGAATGATAGACAAAATAGCAGGTATAGATAATATATTACTACAAAGAACACTGGACTTTGCTGTCTTACTGTATCTGGAGTTGTGGTGCAGGTGTGCTCTTTGGAGAGGCACAGGTCAGGTTGTGGTGAGGTAGGGGCAGTCGTTGTGTTGTTAATTTGTGGGATGAAGATGACAGCTGTCGGGTTTTGTGATGTTTTGTTTTTGATTTGGGGTCCAGAGCCAGACGTCAGGAGATGATGACCCTCCATCAGAAAGCTGAAGGGGAGGAGAGAAGAGCGAGAAAGCAAGACCCATCATATTGAGCTAGAGGGTCAATCCTTCTGAATGGGAGTCACTGCAGTTTGTATTATTTGGCAATATGTTCTGCAGCACGTGATGCTTCATAAAACATAAATCAGCAGGTGAGTGATATACTGCTAAATTGAGAGACAACCTCCACATTGTTTACTCACATCTCATCATTCTTTGACTAACACCTGCCAGTTCCTCTCTCTCTGTAGTTTAGTACATGACTAATGTGCAGTAATAAGCTCCTTCTGTGACAACTCAGCATCAGCTGCTTTATTTGATGCTAAATTTGAATATTTTGCTGAAGTTGGAAAATCCAAGAGGTTTCCTCTCCCTGAAATGCAGCTCATGATCTGTGTTTAAAAGCTATGTTTTTCATTCTACACATTGCTTCTCACTTATTATTAGATGACACTGAAATAAAAGTTTTGCATATTATTGTGTTGTGCAACATCATTTAAGAAACAACTGATTGAATTCATATAGGTAGCACTTTACTCACTTTTAGAGACATTAGTGGGCATCAAAACTGACATTGTTACTCAGCATAAAGGTCATAACAGATGCAGAAAGTCCACTACACAACTTTTTTAATAAATCAAATACAAACAACAACAATAACAAATAAATAAGTTGAAAGAACAAAAATGGGTGACAAAATGACGGGGAATCCATTGATGACATTAAAAAAATATTAATAAAGAAACATTCGTTAAAGAGATTGTGCAATCAATAAAAACAAAATATATAGGAGGATGAAAAATAAATAAATAAAATGAAGAAGCACAGATTAATAAATAAGTTACATTAGTCAATAACTTTATACTGTATGTTTCAAATATTATTTGGGTACACAAGAGCATACTTAAGGATGTAATCTATTGGGACTTTGACAAATCATCAGGTCACATCACCGCTGTATAAAATATCTCTGATGAAGACAAAGTTATGCTGTCCACTTTGTGGAGGGCGGGTAGTTTTAAGAGTTAAACTGTTGATGTCAGGTACTTTAAACTGACTGATTATGACTGAATCAGGTGTATTCTCAGGTACTGTTGCTGACAGCTGTTGGCCCCCTAAATTTCCACTAGAGGGCGAGTTGTATCACTTGAAAACCTACATATATAAACTCAACATTTAACAACTGCTGTTCCTTTGATTGACTGGTTTCTCTACTGCACTTACTTATTTCTGCACTGTAACTGTATTTCTGCTGTTTTCCATTTGCATTTTTTTAATTAATTTTATCTAATTTCATAAATTTTCTTAAAATCTAATTTTATTCTATCGTAGTTTATTTTATTCTGTTTTATTGCTTATTTTTTTTAATGTAATTATGATGCTTTTCTTTGACTACGTAAAGCAATAATCACTGTGTTTGAAATGTGCTGTATAAATAAAGCTGCCTCGCCTACATTTGTCATTCATTAACAGCTATAAATCCCACTTACATTACATCACACCATACTGTGGCTTCTGTTCATAGTTTTGCACTGCATTTATTTGAAGATTCAACTAATGTGTATACTACCATGTTTTCATTTGAAATTCTAAAGTAATTTCACACTGATAATTTTCTTAAAAACCTTGCAAGGTTTTGTCAAAGTTTAGTAACAACTCTGCATCTTTATTTTTAATCTCTGGCTGCCAATACTTACATTACTGGAATATTTGTTATGCCTGCTAAATGTTTGGCAGCCACATATGCTTTCTGAAGTCAGAGCACCATAAAAATCACAACATTTCTGTTAAAAGCAAATGAAAAAAGTAAACCCATAAAAAAGAGGGCTTCCTACTCCTTAACACACACACAATAGATTTTGCAGAAGGGTTTTTATAATCTGGGAAACTTGTAAACAAGATTTTCAAAGTCGTGAAACATGAATAGTAAAATGAACACACCCAGTGATCTTGAGTCGACACCTCCTGCGGCTACTGTAAGAACAAAAACAACTCTTCTGAACTACATGACATAATGATTGATACATATATATGTGGGGCCCTGACTGTTGCAACATACACACTCAAAGACATTTATACGAGGATACCTGGGCACCGCTCCATGATTTAATAACAGAAAATGAGCAGTAGTACACACAGTTGTTGGATGTACGCTGCACTAAAAACCTGCTTGTAAAAGTCAATGATTGACTTTCAAAAGAAAACCACAAAGTCCTCCATTATTGAGTTAGATGTAATGAAATCCTGACATTATAAAAGGATTTATATTGTAGCTTTAGGATTTAACACACAAAGTGTAGCTGCAGGTAGGAGCTCTTTAGTAAACATCTGACATCAGTTAGAGCTGCAGACGAGAGGCATGTCTACTATAAAAGGTTGTGTCAACTGTTAAAATCACTACAAAAGCTCCCTCAGGCGCCAAACACACACACAAACAACTCTGTGTTTTGACTGAACATTATTCAGCACAGCTCTTACAACAGTAGCATGTTTCCACTTGATATTAACTGTAAACAGACATGATTTATGTGTGTGTGAAAGGGAGACTGCAGAGAATGCCAGTCTGCATTTCAAGTCTGACATTGATGGCTAAATTGTTGAAAACTTCTGCTACTGTAGTAAGCAGTAAGCTGACCTTGAGTACAGATTTTGTATTATTATTATTTGAGTCAAACCACTGTTTCCAAGGTCATAATGTTCTATAATGAAGTTCTATGCTCAAACAAAGGTTGCACAACATATATGCAATCTGCAATTTACAGTATATCTTTCACAATTAAATCAGTGTCTGATGAGTGAAACAGCATTTTATTTTTCTGTTAAGCACCACAATCAGAATCAGGTTTAATGCCAAGCATGTTTTTACATATAAGGAATTTTAAAGAGCAGAACTTTTGCACACCTGGTTGGTCGACAAGGGCATACATATGTACATCAAGTCCCCATTAATATGAGTATGTTTGTCTTTGACCAACATGTCTTTGCAAGGAACAGTTTAGCATTCTTGGTTGATTAAAAAGTCGAAATAATGACAAATTATTAATTGATTAGAATCAAACTGGCTCTATCGGCATAACCGCTCTTCTATTGCACACACTCACTTGATATGAGACATAAACTAAAGTAACTCTATGTATCAGTTTACAAAGGTAAAATTCAGTCAATTTAAGAGAGTACTAGGTTGTTCTTGTTTGTCTTTTTTAGACTGTGATCTCACACACATAATTAAATAAATTCAGTTAACTTTAACTGATATGCATGCTTATCTACATTTTTGTTGACTTTTTCTCAAATATTGTGTTATTATTATTATTATTATTGTTATTATTATTATTGTTATTATTATTATTATTGTTATTCTTCTTATTATATTTTCCTCCTCTGTTTCATTGATTTTTATTTTATTTTATTTTATCTTATTTTTATTTTATCTATTTTGTCGTATGCTCTTTAACTATATAGGTTCCTAAAATACAAATAAAACACAAGCAATGTGTTTTTTATTATTAATAATATTATGTTTTCTCCACTGTTTCATTGATTATCATTTTATTTTTATTTTATTTTATTCTATTTTGTCATATGCTCCGTAACTACTTCTTATTTCTTAAAAAACAAATGCAATGTTTTTTTTTTAGTAATATTATGTTTTCTCCTCTGTTTTATTGATTATTATTTTATTCTAACTTATTTTTATTTTATTCTATTTTGTTGTATGCTCTGTATCTATATAATTTCTTAAAATATGATATAATTTTTAAAAATGCAAATAAAAAACAAAAACAAATGTGATGTGTTGTTAAAAAACATTAAAATAAAAGTAGACATGTCTTGGAACTAATCTGCTTTGTCCACCAGGGGTCAGTATTTATTCATTTATTTATAGCCATATCAGGGTTTATTTGTTTATTCATATAATTTCTGTCCTCACAGGATGTAAACATAAAACAACTTGTATGAGATCAAACTATTCTAAGATATAGTTGTAACATTTAGGTGTATGGGGGTTTATCACCATGTAAATCCAGCTGACTCATACCAGACTCCAGTCAAAGTTTCCCATATTTAGTGCCTTGTACATACAGAAACAAAAAATCCACCATCACGTCATCTGAAGCAATACGTATTCAGAACAAATAACTATGTAATTTCTTAAAATAGAATATATTTTTTTAAATGCAAATAAACAACAAAAACAAATGTGATGTGTTGTTAAAAAAACATTAAAATAAATAAAAGTAGACATATCTTTGCTTTGCCCACCAGGGGTCAGTATTTCAATAGATATTGCCATATCAGGGTTTGATTGTTTATTCTACATATACTTTATGTCCTCAAGGGCTGTAAACATAAAACAACTTGTATTGTTATTAAGATAAAATTGTAACATTTAGGTGTATCACCACGTAAATCCAGCTGACTCATCTTTGCACCAGACTCCAGTCAAATTGTCCCATATTTTGGTGCCTTGTATATACAGAAAAAAAAATCCAAAAAATGATTTGCTCCAGTCAAATAAAAAACAAGACAAATGTGATGTATTGTTACAAAAAACATTAAAATAAATAAAAGTAGACATGTCCTGGAACTAATTTGCTTTTTCCACCAGGGGTCAGTATTTCTCTAGATATTGCCATATCTGGGTTTATTTGTTTATTCTACATAATACTTTCTGTCCTCAAAGGATGTAAACATAAAACAACTTGCATTGTTATTAAGATATATTTGTAACATTTAGGTGTATGTGGGTAGGGTGGGGGGGCTGGGGGAGGGAGGTTATCACCAAGAAAATCCAGCTGACTCATCTTTAGACCAGGGTCCAGTCAAATTTTCCCATATTTAGTGAATTGTAAGTACAGAAACAAATATTCCAAAATATAATTTGCTTATCCCCCACTAAATACCAGCTGAAGCAATTCGTATTCAGAACAACACTGTTTCTATGCTACTGCTGTAATGTAAACACATTACATGCAGTCGTGTGTGTGTGTGTGTGCAGGCTGTGATAATAATAACAGCCAGGTTTATTCTATCTTATTTGTATTTTATTCTATTTTGTCGTATGCTTTGTAACTATATAATTTGTTAAAATATAATAACATTTTTTAAAAATTCAAATAAAAAACAAAAACAAATGTGTTGTTAAAAAACATTAAAATAAATAAAAGTAGACATGTCTTGGAACTAATTTGTCTTGCTTTGTCCGCCAGGGGTCAGTATTTCACTAAATATTATGATATCAGGGTTTATTTGTTTATTCTACATATAATTTCTGTCCTTTTTTATGTAAACATAAAACAACTTGTATGGGATCAAACTATTCTAAGATATATTTGTAACATTTAGGTGTATGGGGGATTTATCACCATGTAAATCCAGCTGAACATCTTTGCACCAGACTCCAGTCAAATATTCCCATATTTAGTGCCTTGTACATACAGAAAAAAATATTCCAAAAAATTATTTTCTTATCTACCATTACATGCCAGCTGAAGCAATACACATTCAGAACAAATAACTATATAATTTCTTAAAATAGAATATATATTTTTTAAATGCAAATAAACAACAAAAACAGATGTGATGTGTTAAAAAAAACATTAAAAAATAAATAAAAGTAGACATGTCTTGGAACTAATCTGCTTTGTCCACCAGGGGTCAGTATTTCACTAAATATTGCCATATCATACCATTTATTTGTTTATTCTACATAAATCCTTTCTGTCCTCACAGGATGTAAACAACTTTATGGGATCAAACTATTCTCCTGTTATTGTTAAGATATATTTGTAACATTTAGGTGTATAGGGGTTTATCACCATGTAAATCCAGCTGACTCATCTTTGTACCAGAGTCCAGTCAAATTTTCCCATATTTGGTGCATTGTACATACAAAAGAAATATTCCAAAAAATGATTAGCTTATCCACCATTATATACCAGCTGAAGCAATTCGTACTCAGAAAAACACAGTTTCTCTGCTCCTGCTCTAATGTAAACACACATTAATGCAGTCATGTGTGTGTGTGTGCAGGCTGTGATAATAATACCAGCCAGGTTTAGACTTGCTTGATGATGTCACGGCCGGGATGCCTGGCCCCACGTGCGGGCAGCAGTTGTGTTCCAGCCTCGGGGAGAAGGTCGACAACAACCCGAGCGCCGTCAAACGCAGTCAAAACCGGAGCTAAACTAATCCAATCATCGCTTTTATCCAAAATCTGACCCGGCAGAAACCTTGAGACGCTTCCTCTCTCAAATTCGGCGCTGTTTTTTTTAATGTCCGCTTGCGTCTCCCCCCACCCCCACCCCCTTTTTTGTGATGATGATTTGCGAGGAAGATGCGCCTGTGTGAGATTTCCGTTGACCTTCGCCTCCGCTCAGCAGCAGCAGCATCGACGCATTGTGAAGCGCTCCAGCCGCTTATAACCTCCCTTTTTCTCCCCTTTTTCGCCTCTAATTTTCCTTTTTAATCAATCAAGACCGAGGCAGATGCCCCTCGCTCTGTCCTCCCGGCTTGTACTATGGTGGAGTTTCCATCTCTCAGTCCTTACTGGCCTCTCATCCGCTTTCTGGTGCCTCTGGCGATCACCAACGTTGCCATCGACCTCGGCGAACAGGTAACTAACGGCTTTTATGCTCCCAGTGTTAACGTCTGTTTTGCTCGCGCTGTTAACGGCTGTTTTTAAATATATTTTTAAATGTTTGTCAGTTGGCGACGGTTGGCGACGGTTGGCTTGTGTTAGCTAGCTAGTGAAGACACCCAGTATATATACATTATTTAAGGAGGTAAAAAGGCCTCTTGTTTATTCTGTTTTTATCACTAATGTCACTGTCATTGAGCTACTGCGGATTTTTTATCTTATTATCAAGCCTCTCCTTCAACAAAACAAGTATGATTTGACATTTTATATGCAGAAAATAATCAGTAAATCAGAATGTAAAGGCCTTGTTTATGGATCATGTATATTTCCTTTCATATATAAGTCCCATTTCCTACCAAAGAGACCCCAGAACAGATAGAGTTAAAAAGACACACATTATGGCTGGTTATAGCATGATTTGATATTTTAATAATCAGTAAATCAGAATGTAAAGGCCTTGTTTATTGGATATTATGGTGAATCCTTTCATATACATATAAGTCCCATTTCCTGTCCTCTCTCTCAACCAGAGACAGATAGTGTGAGAGTTAAAGGAACACACATTCCTTTAAAGCGGTTGAAGATGGATGGACATTGTGGCTGGGTAGCATGACTTGATATTTTAATAATCATTAAAATCTGAATTTACAGGCCTTGTTTATGGATCATGTATATTTCCTGTCCTCTCTCCCAACCAGAGACACCCTTGAGCAGATAGAGTTAAAGGTCCCATATTGTGCTCATTTTCAGTTTCATACTTGTATTTTGTGTTTCTACTAGAACATGTTTACATGCTTTAATGTTCAAAAAACCCTTTATTTTCCTCATACTGTCGACCTGAATATACCTGTATTTACCCTCTGTCTGAAACGCTCCGTTTTAGCGCATTTTGACGGAATTGCAACAGAATTGCATTTACATTGCTAGTCAACAGCTTGGATCCATGTGTACTTCCTGTCAGCTGATGACATTCACATACACTGCAACCAGGAATAAACTGGGACACATTTAGAATGTTTTACGTTTTAAAATTGTGTCAAGGATCTAAACATTGTATATTCGTGACATCATGAATGGGCAGAAATCTTACCGGCTTGTTTCAAATGCAGAGTTTCTGAATACGGGCTGTGTGAATTTCCCTGTGGATTGAGTGTTTCGATACTTTAGCATGTAGCATGATTTGATATTTTAATAATCGGTAAAATCAGAATTTAAAGGCCTTGTTTATGAATACCATGGTGGATCCTTTCATATATAAGTCCCATTTCCTGTCATCTCTCTCAACCAGAGCAGATAGTGTGAGAGTTAAAAGGACACACATTGTGGCTGGGTAGCATGATTTTATATTTTAATAATCAGGAAAATCTGAATTTAAAGAGGCCTTGTTTATGGATATCATGGTGGACCCTTTCAGTCCTATTTCCTGTCCTCTCTCTCAACCAGAGCAGATAGTGCGAGAGTTAAAAGGAACACACATTGTGGCTGGGTAGATGTTAGGATTAAGCTTATGTAATGTCTCTGTTTAGCTGGTATAAATATAGCACACACTGTCCTGCAAAAAGGGGGAAGTATGTGAATGGGAAAATGTGTGTTTCCTGTCCAGACATTATGATTGTACACATCAAAGGTCTATTTTTTATTGTGACTGTAAAGCATGTATTCATTATTCAATGCAAGGCTGGTTGTGGAGAGTTGGAGTGCCATCTGGTTATAGAGATAAAGTTAAAGGAGACATATCATGCTTCAGGTTCATGCTTGTATTTTGGGTTTCACTAGAACATGTTTACATGCCTTAAAGGGACTGTTTGTAAGAATCAGAAATGCTTGTTAACAGCGACACCTGTGGCCGTTAAGTCAACGAAAGTCAGCGTCCGGTTGCTCGTGCTTGTGCTCGCTCTAAATAGACATGAACAAGCATCGCTCAAAACAGTGAGGCGACACACGTCAGCTAAAACCACAATATCACTCTATATTTCACCTCTATATTCTCGCTGAAAAGCCCCGTCACTTCACAAGACACGGGAAACCTCTGTTGGTCTGGAGGAGCTGCAGCATTTATTTCTGCACAAACGTCCGCTGTACATTCACTAGATATTCTCAGAGCTAAACTAACTCTTCTGCAGTGTGTAGTGTGCGCGCATGAACGTGAGAGTGGAGCGAGCTGAGTGAAGGCAAGCAGGCAGAGGAGCAGAGGAGCAGAGACTCCGGCCCTGGAGACCAAAGCTACGGTCTCCTCCGCGTCCTCCGACCGCGGCCAACACTGTTTAGCAAGACCGGCTTCACTAGATATAACTTTGCGCTTTTGGTGCTTCCGTGTAGTTTGTGTTGGAGTCTTGTCTGAATAGCGTAGCCACACGTGAGTGCGCATGGGACACCGACCCGGGTGATTTATACGTGTAAGAAGTTACAAACAGTCCCTTTTAATGTTCAAAAAACACATTATTTTCCTCATACTGTCTGTCTGAATATACCTGTATTCACACTCTGTCTGAAACGCTCCGTTTTAGCGCATTTCAACGGAATGGCAACGGGATTGCGTTGCTAGGAAACAGCTTGGGGTCCATGTTTACATCCTGTCAGCTGATGTCATTCACATACACTGCAACCAGGAAATAAGCTGGGACACAGTTAGCATGTTTACGTTTAAAACTGTGAAATGGTCTAAATATTGTAGATTTGTGACATCACAACAACGGCTTGTTTCAAACGCACAGTTTCTGAATAAGGACTGTGTGTATTTCTCCAAGAGTTGAGTGTGATAGATAGATAGATAGATAGATAGATAGATAGATAGATAGATAGATAGATAGATAGATAGATAATTACTTTATTGATCCCGAGGGAAATTCAAGTTTCCAGCATCAAAGTTCCATAGTGCAAAACATGTTAGTAAAAAGGCAGTAAAAAAGTTAGTAGTGCAAAGTACAAAGTACAAAAAAAATACCAGCTATAAAAATACAAGGAGATGAAGAAAACTGTTAAAACTGAAGTGCAGGGTAACAGCTGCGATACAGGACTATTAAAAAAGTGAATATAGTGCAGAAGAGTCTGTTAAAAATGAGTATAGTGCAGAGTAACTCCAGTAGCTTAGTCTATGAAAGTGCACTGTTTGCATTATTATCTGGCCTGTTTTGGTACTTTCACAGTATTTATATATCACTTAAACCTATTTTATAATATAAAAGACATGAAAATCTCACTTTTTACAATATGGGACCTTTAAGTCATGGTCATGTGGGCTGGTCACACTGCCATACTGAACTTCTCTAACCCCTCTCTCATTCCCCCTGACACCTTAACCCTCTCCGTGATCTCTTTTCCAGGCCCTCAACAGAGGCATAGCCACAGTCAAAGAGGATGCGATCGAAATGCTGGCCAGCTACGGGCTGGCCTACTCCCTGATGAAGTTCTTCACCGGACCCATGAGCGACTTCAAAAATGTGGGTTTGGTGTTTGTCAACAGCAGGAGGGACCGGAGGAAGGCGGTGTTCTGCATGGCGACGGCCGGAGCCATCGCCTTCATCCTTCACATCTTGATAGGTGTGTATTTTAAAGGGGGTTGTTTGTGCACACGGGATGACATGCTGCGCTTAAACCGCATACGTTTTTTGGTGTTTTCTGGCAAACCTTCTGTTTAATTACTGTCATTCTGGGGAAGATCACAATCTGCTGCTGCCCAAAACAGATAACCTCTACTCACCTCCTCTTTTTTCTCTGTAGCTTACACAGATTTAGGATACTACATCATTAATAAGCTCCACCATGTGGATGAATCTGTGGGGCGCAAGACAAGAAAGGCTTTCTTATACCTGGCTGCATTCCCTTTGCTGGATGCAATGGTGAGTGGCACAGTGTAGAAGGATTATTCCGCAGTATAGTAGTAGATTTAAACACACCTGACCTAGAAATAGCTGGTTTTTAATCCTCCATCCATGCTGGTTAAAAGTGATAATGTTTGCTGCTTTAAACTCTCTATAGCCTTGTCATCCAGCTGTGGTTGAGAAAATGTCCAAAATAGAGCATTTGTTTTGGGATAACGCTGCCCATTGTTCTGTTTTTGAAGGCATGGATCCATGCAGGGATACTTCTCAAGCACAAGTACAGCGTCATAGTAGGCTCGGCCTCCATCTCTGATGTTGTGGCCCAGGTAACGACATCTAGTATTTTTTTAATTTAATGCAGAAAAGTCAGTTAGTTGGTTGATATTAATCGTCGCTGTTTTTGTTTCCTGCAGATTGTGTTTGTTGCCATTCTCCTCCACAGTAACCTTGAGTGTGTGGAACCTCTACTCATCCCCATCCTCTCCCTGTATATGGGTGCCTTGGTCCGCTTCAGCATCGTCGGTCTGGGTTACTACTGTAACATTCACGACAACATCCCAGACTCCAGCGGACTGGATGTGGGCGTAAGTGCTGCCTTTTTATTAGGGGTGGGGAAAAAAATTGATTCACCTAGGTCTCTGACCACATACATGCTGAAAATCAAACATTTTTACTTTATTAATTTAGATATTTTCCAAAGTAAAAGCCCCTAGAAGTGTAAGATTCAACTTTTTCCCATGGTCTAGTGCAATAAATCGTAATATCAAATCGCAATACTTAAAAATCGCTATACATATCGAATCGGCTACCAAGTATCGTGCTGGTATCGAATCGGGAGATAGGTGTATCATCCCGGCCCTAATTTTTATTGTTAAAACTTTTAGTTTTTGTTAAAAGAAAAAAAGAAAAAGATAATAGGAATAAATGAGGTGTATGGACCTTTTTACCTGAATTAAAAGACAACAGATTTAGTTGAATTTTGAAATGATAAAATAAGGATTTCAGCTTGTTTTTCTAAAACAAGAGTGATTTATTTATGGAATATGTCTTCGCTCCCTGCAGGGCGATGCTACTATCAAGAAGATGCTGAGTTTCTGGTGGCCCCTGGCCCTCATCCTGGCCACTCAGCGCATCAGCCGACCCATCGTCAACCTCTTTGTGTCTCGCGACCTCAAGGGGACCACTGATGCCACAGAGGTAATTTAAATTCACTAAACATATCTGAACTCTCCTTCTAGAAAGCATTTTCCTGCAATTTGTTGTAGTGACTAACTCTTTTTTTTAAATTTTTTTTTTTACATTTAATCTGGATGTTATTTGTAAAGCTGACAGAAATGACTTGATAGTAATACTAGTATAATTATAGGCTGTTGGTTCGACATCATTACGAGGGACTTTACAGCTTTCCCTCAAGTTATTGCAGATGAAAAGCCAGATGCTAACAAACTCCCTCTGGAGCTTTCTGGCTCACAGAGACCCTAAACTACTAGAGACAATACAAAGCTGTTTACCAGAACCAACTGGAAATCATTGACAACACTGGCTGCCAGTGGTTTGGGTGATTCACCATGTTCATGTGGAACTCAGGGCATGATTACACTGAGTGAAAACATTCCTACATGGCGCTACTGTTCCTGCGTAAAGCCTGACACTGCCCGTTGTTGTTGTTGTTCGGGGCACAATGACGAGCTCCAGGCTGTTATCCAATCGTAAACTTGTGAAAAAAAAAAAAAAAGCCGCACGCTGCTGGGATGGTGAGAGACACACGTGTTGCTTTCATGCCTGCTATTGTTGGACAGCTGTCATTAATTTAACGCTGGTATTTTCAACATTAAAGTGGTGGCGTGCTGGTGACCTATAGCTTTGTCGTTCCAGGCAGTGGCTGTCCTCACGGCCACATACCCCGTAGGTCACATGCCCTATGGTTGGTTAACTGAGCTGAGAGCAGTGTACCCCGCCTTCGACAAGGTAATCCACACTCCCACATTACTAGTGTTCATTGCAGTGGGAACAAGTTTACACCACTAATATTTCTCATTTCTCATCAACAGAACAATCCCAGCAACAAGCTGAACGCTGGCACTCCTGTCACCAAGTCGCATATTAAAAAGTTTACATTCTGCTGTCTGGCTCTGTCACTCACGGTAAGATGAGCTTCTTTTTTCAGGCACTTAATTTTACTCTCAGAATATGGCAGGAATTATCTCAGAAAGAAGGTGTGGTTAGCCGTTGGTTTTTATGCTCTGTGTGGAAACAATCCTGAACGTCTGGCTGGAATTTCTTAGGAAAAATGAATGCGGTTTAGAGGTGAAACAATTAATCAAATGACAGAAAATGAATCTGCAGCAATTAAACAAAACTGCCAAACATTTTTATAGTTTATACATTTTGACTCTTGGTTTTTATGCAGTTCTCTCAGTGAACTTACACAGAATATAAATAACAGCTAGGAACAACAGTCACCAACAATAAAAAAATAATACAAAAATAAAAATAAAATGTCTATATACAAGTCAAGTGTTCTGGAAGTTTTTAACAATACAAATAGTGCAAAGAAATAAAAACTGGCTAGATATACATGGACTGGTGATTATGTACAGTATGTACATGTGAAGATACTATATATATCTATGTACTGTATGTACAGTGAGTAGGATTTATATTTACAGTGACCGGTATGTACATAGTACAATATGTACATACAGTGATGATATGTGCATATTACACAAAACTGTGAATTAAAGACTGTAAATTCTAATCTAAAAATGTACATTAAAGACTGTAAATTATAATATAAAAATATGCATTAAAGACTGTAAATTATAATATAAAAATATGCATTAAAGACTACATTATTATCTAAAAGTGTGCAATAAAGACTGTAAAGTATAAAAAATGTGCATTAAAAACTGTAAATTATAATCTAAAAGTATGCATTGGAGACTATAAAGTATAATCTACAAATGTGCAAAAATGTGTATTAAAGACTGTAAATGATAACCTATAACGGCAGCAGCGGATATTTGGTGTGAGAGGGTTGATGACTGATTAGGTGTTTGGCTCGACCTTCTCAGATGTGAGGATTTGCAGCTTTTCTCTTTGTCATATCATTATAAATTATATAGAAAATGGAATATCTTTGGGGACATTTTGACTATATTCTGACAGTTTATTAGCTAAACAATGCGTTAAAAAGTTTCTGAAGGTTTACTGAAGTCATCCAGTTTCCTTTCAGTCATTGCTGTAATGTAGACACACAGTTATTCAAACATATAGACACTCCCTGGTAGTCGATACAGCCAGCATGGAGTTCCACTATTCATTTTCATAAAGGGCAGTCCTATACTTGTAGAGTATTTGTTTACAGTCTGTGGTGTCCTTCATTGAGACTTGACCTCTCCTATAGTTGGTGTCAGTTTTCCTACCGTAGCGCCCTACAACTACCTCATATGCAAAGCAAGTTCTTTCAAAAATACATTAGAAATGCCTGATTATACCGCTTAATATTTTCAAATGTTGAAATGTTGAGAATATATGTATTATGGCTTGTTCTCCGGGGTCGTAAAATCTATTTCTGCCCATGCTGATAAAAACACATCTCCAACGGGCAGAACGTTTTCCCCAAAACATCTCTGCTATGTTTACCTTTTTCTAATCCTGCTGCACCACAGATTGAGAGATACTGTACTGTACAGTCAGGGTTCACTTCCAGGATTGACACAACTAGTTCAGTGCCTGCAGAAACATGTTGTGACACAGTTCCTGCAGAGCTTTGCCAAACGTACTTCAGTCAAAGTTGCTCCACTAAATAATCTCTGAACTTGACTTGCTTTCTCAGAGTCCAGGCTAAACTTAAAACGGTCCTAAGTTAATTATGCTGGTGCACTAATGCTCAGAGTGATGGGGGTTCACAGCTTAGTGGCAGGCGTACTGAATGTACTTTTCCTTTGCCGCCCTGTTGTGGTTTCAGGTTGCACAGTGAGGGAGACACATTAGGGTGGAATTTGCGAAGAGGCTAAGGGCCTTTTGTTTCACCTTCAACACTCCCACCCAAGCTTTTTGAGCTTATTAAAATAGGCATTCACGTAAAACATATCAGTTAACACATTCCTAAAGCCCCTTGCAGGTGTACTTTTTCTGCTAAGTAATGAGCGCTGCAGTCACACTACAGTATGCACGCTGCTGCTGCTGCTCTGTGATTTTGTTTTTCAGCAAAATGTTTGCATAATTATGCTACTGCATGATCCAGGCGCTCCGATCATATTTGCAAAGTGAATCTATGTTAAGTCAAAAAGGAACCTTTGCCCCAGTTAGTTGGCATAACAGCCCGAATAAGAAAAACAGGAAGTTTGTGGCCAAGGTTGGGTTTTTAAGGGGGAGGAGGACGAGGAGGAGGAGGAGGAGGGTTGCACTCCAGATGTGGGATTCCAGAGCTGTAAACATGTACATGAGGGTGTGTGTGTGTGTGTGTGTGTGTGAGAGTGTGTGTGTGTGTGTGTGGGTTGAAAACACAATCTGACAGCTCTCATGCCGGGGCTTGTTCTGATTGCACATGGAGGCAGACAAACGGGTATTTGAGAACGAACCGTTCTGCAACTTTCTGAAAACAGACTGTGGAGGCAGCGAGCGTGGATGTCTCACCTTGTTTAGACAAACCACAGCTGAGTCAAGGGAGACGGAGGTTTCGCTTGTGCCAAACAAATTAGTTATGTGCCTCCATCTCACTAAAGTAATGATAGACGGTAAGGTGATAGCAAATGATATCATCAGGTACAGGTAATCTTTTCCTATATTTTGGTTCAGGAGATCAAAAACCACAAAACCACATCAAAGGCTTTTGAGCAATTCATCATTTCCTATTACATGTTAAATTCTCTAAGTGTAGAGAGTGAGATGGTGAAAGGTTTATGGCATTAGATTAGATTTGTGCTTCAGTGTGTTCAGAATATTGTCAGCAACATAAGATAATTTAACATTTTTTCATTTGGCAGAAACTTTTGTCCAAAGTAACGTACAAATGAGGTATAATCCAATTTAGTCTTTAAGGCTGGCCCTCACTAGAAAATGTGAGAGACCCCACACATAACGACATGTAAGGTTAAATTTAACAGTTTTGTTCCTATAGTGTATGGAGAGCAACGATTTGGCCAAAACAGAACACCACACACTAACAGACTCCATTCACAAGTCCCGACTCAAAACCTGGAAATATCGCAAAATCTCTCGTGATCAAACGTGACTTTAGTGTAAACAAACATTGCGGACGACGGGCAGGAAGTATTACTTTGTACTGAAAATTCCTGAAGAAAAGAACAAAATATGTATGAAGTCATGGAGACACGTTAAATAAACAATTTTTTTTACGACGGCAAACACATGTCGTCTGCGTGGATGTTCTTCGGTGTGAGTGAAGAAGACATAAAGCTCGCAATTTGTCGCAACTGCGAGCCCAAAATAAGCCGTGGAGGAACAACCTTAAAAACATTTGGTACAAATAACTTAATCAGACTCTTATTATGTTGTAATTTGGTCCCATGATGCTGCTCAGTGCTTGCACATTTATGGTGCGTTCAAGCTCTACTCAGTAAAAATGAACATTGGACGATGGTAAATAATAACTATCACGATGCGTTCAAATGTAATCTTGTAAATTGTAGTTTTTGGCAAAAATCTTGAATAAATGCAGCTGTTTGAATGAGATGTTTTCACAGCTATATTAAATAGATATTAGAGTTTTTGACAGTTGGAATGGAGCATAACATGGAAGCAAAAGCAGCGCTCTGTTGTCCCTAAAATCTCGAAATAATCGTGATCTCAATATTGATCGTGGTTATCATTTTGGCCATAATCGTGCAGCCCTAAGCGTGGGTAACCTGAGCCTGCTTAAACATTGTGGGGAAGGTACCTGAAGCCAGTGTTCAGGGACGGAAGACAACAGTATGTCCAACTCAACAAAACTGCACAACTGTCCTGTTGAAGAGTAAATAACAATGAAAGAGATTTTGACTGCAGCTGATGGTGTTCAAACAAGGAACGGTTTTAAATAGAGGGGATAATTTAGGTGAATTTCCATTTGTTGGAAATTAGAGTGCCTGTTTCACCTCCAGAACAGAAAGCATGATTGGAGTAGCAGTGTTTTTTCAGACGTATCCAAGTTTCAGTGGGCTAGTGAGTATAATATGTGACTGGATGGCAAAGACAGGGATGAAATCAGCTTTATTTACAACAGACTGGCCTGAGAAAGAGGTACAAATGAGCAAAGACTGCTGGAAAGTCTGGAGGTTTTTAATATTAAGTTGTTTTTTTGCATAGCTGTTGGATTTGCGTTTGCTTTGAATGAATATTCTGGAAAAACACCTTTTATGGATCTCTAGGCCCCTTGGTGCTCGTTCTAAGTTTGGATTTTAATACAATTTGAAACAAATGGATGTATCATTCATGTTCAGATCAGACAGGTTTCTGCTTCAGTTTAACCTGTGTTTTATAATACACTAACAGCTCTGAGATGCTTTGGTATAATGTTGCACGTGCCTCGGCGACTGCTTCCAGAAACAATAACATTGTCTGTCGTGTGTTTGCTCGCTCGCTTGTTTTATGTGAGCTTCAAAGCTCCCACATTCAATCTGATACCCCCTTGAGTTAATGAACTAATGAAATCTAATGAGGCGCGCCGGGCGACTCTATTGTGGTGCAGCGAACGCAGAAATTAATTTGCTTTTGTTCATTTTTGTGTCCAGCTTTGCTTCGTGGTGTTTTGGTCTCCGCACGTATCAGAGAAGATCCTGGTTGATATCATCGGGGTGGAGTACGCTTTCGCTGAGCTGTGTGTGGTCCCGCTACGAATCTTCTCCTTCTTTCCGCTGCCAGGTAAGACACTCCGTTAGATGTTTTTCAAGCTGCTTTTTCCTTCCTGCTGTGGGTTTAGTCGAGGCGTAGCTCGGACCAGTGGGGTGATGTTTCCACTTTGTGTCTGTTTTCAGTGACTGTTCGGGCTCATTTGACTGGATGGCTCATGACCCTGAAAAAGACCTTTGTGCTGGCCCCCAGCTCGGTTCTCCGCATCATTGTCCTCATCACCAGTCTAGTTGTGCTGCCTTATATGGGGTAAGTCAACACTTCAGAGAACAGTGTCAGGGTCACAGAGGTCAGCACTGTGACTCAGGCTTACTGTGTCGTTTCACACAGTACGGTGGGTTATTCTGGTAAAATGGTTTTATATTCTGATTTCTTTTTGTTCCTGGAAACATGAACTGGAGGATGATTCACTTCCTCACTTATAAAATAATGCGCCATTATGATCCTTTGTATTTCAGGGTTCACGGGGCCACGCTCGGGGTTGGTTCCCTCCTGGCCGGTTTCATAGGAGAGTCGACAATGGTTGCCATAGCAGCCTGCTATGTTTATCGACAACAGGTGAGAACACCTGCGTTGAGGTCATTGCAAACACGAGAGTGCACACCTTATTCTTTTGCTTTCTGCAATTCCCATCAGCGTGTCACTCACTCATTATGAGCATTGTGTTTAGTTTGAGTATTGACGTAACTGAAACTAATTCATTCTGAATTAGGGCTGTCAATCCATTAAAATATTGAATTTCAATTAATCACAAATTAATTGCACATTCTTTCTGTTCAAAATGAACCTTAAAGGGAGATTTGTCTCTTATCAACATGGGAGTGGGTCAATATGCTTGCTTTATACAAATGTATGTATATATTTATTATTGGAAATCAATTAAACCCTCAGGTACTGCATTTAGCATAGAAAAATATGCTCAAATCATAACATGGCAAACTGCAGCCCAACAGGCAACAACAGCTGTCAGTGTGTCAGTGTGCTGACTTGACTATGACTCGCCCAAAACTGCATGTGATTATCATAAAGTGGGCATGTCTGTAAAGGTTTTCCTCATCTTCCCTAAGATTTGTGCTCAATGATTAAAAAAATACCTTCTTACAGGCAGCATCCTGTTAAAGCATCTGTCCTTATTTTATTTATTATAGGCTTATATTAAAGAACAGTAGTTTGAAGTCCAAGATATCTTTTAAAATAGAGTTTTCACTGTGCCAATAGTGCGGTTTGTTGGCAACAGCTTCCAGCTTGCCTGACTTTATTCCTTTTAAAGTTAGAAACTTTTACCTTTGGACCAAGCCATGCTAGCTGCTTCCACTTGTTTCCAGTCTTTGTGCTAAGCTAACTGGCTGCTGGTTCATATTTAACAGAGAGATATCTCGTGGATCTTCTTATCTAACTTGCAGCAATAAAATGTATTATGTTGAACCATTCCTGTAATACCAAGAGTGATTCAAACATCCTCCATATCTGTACTGACATACTGACACATATTACTCCCTAATTGACAGGAGATTTGCACATGATGCTGAACAATATACTCCATTTATGATCTGAACAGTCCCGTGTTTCTATGTTCCCACTTAACCTTTTTCAGAAAGAGCCTACTGTACTCACGTACAACTCTTCTAATATTCCAATTTGGGTTTCCAGTTTGTAATTAGTGCTGATAAACAGAAGCATATGATGTTATTGGGTTCAGGAGGCTCCTTATGCTCCTTATGCTATCAAGTTCATGTGAGGACTGGACTACTGGACTACTTTCAGGCAGTTTCAGTTCTCCTTTTCTTAGTGGCTTTTAAGGATTTCTTTCTTGCCGTTTCTGCAGAAAAACAATGAGATGTCCAATGAGCTGGTGGTGGAGGGCGAGGACGCCGCCCCGATGAGCGAGGTGTGCTCCAGGACGCAGATGGACGCCATCGAGGAGCTCCAGGAGGAGGAGGAGGAGCAGGAGTGAACTGGTGATGCCGACCTCCATGTGGGACTTTGCTGAAGAGGAGTGTTACAGTGCTGGAGAGGAGAGAGAGAGGACCCGAGTATTGTTTGGTTTCAGAGGTTCTCCCCGACAGACTTTGAATAAGAGTGACGAGGTGTCCATCACGTCGACCCGCACACCACTAAAAAAACGCACACTGTAAAGAAAGCCATGCACCTCCAAGTGTTCATCCATCAGTGTAAATACCGTGATGTCTTCCAACCTTTTCTTCAGTTCTCATAGTTTTTGCATCATCACATCAAGCCGGTGTATTAACAACCATCATGTGTTTACTGGTAAACAAGGGAAAACGACACGGGAGAACTCTTCCTCCTCAGCAGCGAGGATGAAAAAACGTCTGTCGAGTGCTAGTGGAGTTGCCAAAAATACAGAGTTCATTATTTTATGTTATTTTATCAAGACTAAGCGGCAAGGCCTTGCTTGAATTCAAATATAGACATGTTGTGGGACTTGTTGGGTTGTGCAATCGTATTTTACATACAACGGTGTACAGATTATTGTTGTTTTCTATAGGTAATGCAATGTGTATATTTAATTGCCCAGAGGGGTCAGGAATCCCTCGTTATATCATTGCGTGTGTTACAGAATACAGTTATGATTGTTCACTTTCCATGCAGTCTGGGAGTCCATCTACTTTGTTTTGCCAAGCATTTTCCTGGTAGTATTCAGACTGTCGTACGTACTGTATATACTGTATAGGCATTCTTATTTGGCAAATAAATTGCTTTATTACTAACCCTTGTTTTGTTGACATTGGCTTTAAGGTACTCATTTGTTTTGGGTCTCAGGGATGAGTCATGATTTTTCAAATAGTCATTAAATTATAAAAAAAGGTTGATTTCTGAGAAATGATTGACTAGTTCCCAGTGATCATCAAATCAGATTTTTTGCTTGAAATGCACATTCCTAGACCCCACAGCTGCACGCATAAAAATAACCCTTTACCTATAAAATAAGCCAGTATGTGGAGAAGTACCCTCACCCTCTTTGACACAAACCAGTTTTGCACATTTGATGAAGCTGACAAAATACAGAAATAACCATAAAGCGTGTTATTACACCAAATAAGGAAATATGTCCTGTTTATATGGTGCTACGCATGAACACATTTCTTTTGCTTGCCAAAAGGTTATTGACAGAAAACAAATGTACAGTATGTTATCCTACTGGTAGAGCTGCAACCGTTAATCGATTAGTTGTGAACTGTTAAATTAGTCGCCAACAATTTTGATAATCAATTAATCGGTTTGAGTAATTCTTGCTCCTGAGTATATCTCTATGAATTGCATCATTAATTGTGTATTTTCATCAGACTAATTTAATTATTATTGAATTAGTTGCAGTGAAGAGTAGTAGAATACATTTAGTTGCATCATTATCTATGGGATTTTTGTTATAATGGTGGTATTGCCTTTGAAATTAAGATTTTATACTAGGTGAGGATAAAAAATATTATTTTTTAATGCTTCTCCATGGTAATATAGTTTAGTTTACTTACAATTTATTCATATTCAAATGAGACCAGATATATGCATCTATGCCTCATGGATGAGGAGCTAGTCCCGATTATTTTTGGGTAGTTATTTTAGGTGTTTTTTCCCAAAGGATGGGGCTTAACAGGTTAAAATAAAGTACAGTCCACACCAATCACAGATTTAGAGCATAGGAAAATCCATTGTATTCAACCATGTTTTACAGATGGAGTCTATGAGACCCCAAACAGACGTAACGTGTCATTTTCTGTAGCGAACTTCCGAAACTTCAGTTCAAATTCATGTTTTCTGTTCTCAAAATTAGGAAAAGCTGTAACAAGCCGATACAAATCAAGGAAATTTACAAAAATTGTACTTTCGTTTGATCTAAAATTGCCATCCAAACATCTGACAGAGAAAGAAACATTCCTGCAGACGGCAATAATCAATGTTTAACTGCTAACAGATCACCTTCGCCTGCTCTGGAATTAGGGCAAGAAAATGGCCTCTCATCACTAATAACCAACATTCATCCTTCTTGTGCATTAGTTCTAAGGCAACATGGAGGACCAAGCGAGCGTTTACGACTGAATCCAGTGGCTGGTGGTCGGGACTGTTGCCAGTATTTGCAGCAACATTGGCACGTTTTTCCCTTCAGAACAGCTTGGTTAAAGGCAACATGTTACACATTTAGGTTGACACACACACATACATACACACACATACACAGACACACACCATCACAAACCACACCTCTGACACAGAGGCTGCGATTCATCTTCCGAGTCCTCCGATCGGAGCTGAGCTGTTGTTAAACCTGATAAATCACCAAACCCTCACTTGACTAAGCTCACTCATTTCACTCGATTTAAAATGCATTTTTTTTTTTTTTGACACAATGAAAAAACATAAATTAATATTAAATTAAAGTGCCCAAATTCCAGTGTAAACACCAACCATCTAATCATTTTGGCGCTGTTGGCAGCTTGTGTTTTGATCAGGATTTTACAGAGAAAAATGTAAAAAAGAAAAGAAAATTTGGGCTTTTTTTCCCCACCTGAAAGTCAAACTGACACCCTGCAAACTAATTTGGACGTAACTGAGATGATCTCGCAATATCAGATGCACATATATATGTACACGTAGCCAAATAGAAAACTCTGTATACAGTACAGTGTGTACAAAAGTGTGTAAACCACATCTTGTACAGGGTCTCAAATCAGCATATTTTGTTTTTTTAAAGGAAATACGCTCATTTGCTTTCTTGTTAGATATGAAGATTGATACCACTCTAATGTCTGTACGCTGAATATGAAGCTACAAGCAGCCTGTTAGCTTAGCTTAGCTTAGCTTAGCACAAATGACTAGAAACAGTCCTTCGGGGTGCATCCCAAGTCTCTTTGGGTGCTTTCACATCAGGGATCCGGGCCACTTGACACCAAAGTACAATTTGTTTGATTAGTGTGAACGCTCCGTAACGTTATTTCACAACAATGACCTGCTAGCTGGCTGCACGGTGGTGCAGTGGTTAGCACTGGCGCCTCACAGCTAGAGGGTTGCAGGTTCGAATCCGGCTTGGGGCCCTTCTGTGTGGAGTTTGCATGTTCTCCCCGTGTTAGCGTGGGTTTTCTCCGGGTACTCCGGTTTCCTCCCACAGTCCAAAGACATGCATGTTAGGTTAATTGTTGACTCTAAATTGCCCGTAGGTGTGAATGTGAGCGTGAATGGTTGTCTGTCTCTATGTGTGTCAGCCCTGCGATGGACTGGCGACCTGTCCAGGGTGTACCCCGCCTTCGCCCAATGTCGGCTGGGATCGGCTCCAGGCCCCCCCCCGCGACCCCTAACGGGATAAGCGGTTGCAGATGAGAGAGAGACCCGCTAGCTGTACATTATCCCGCTCATTACACGGCTACTTACTTACTAGAAATCAATAATTTGACACAAAAACGGTCCGTCAGAGTCCGACATCAGAACTGCGCCCATAGCAACGGTCTGTTATACATAGCAACGGTCTGCTATAAAGAAATAACAGACCGTAGAATGTCGTGATTGACCAATCAGAATCGAGTATTCAGCAAAACCGTGTAATAAATAACAGAATCAGAAAGGGATTTGGGAGGGGTAAAAAAACTGCAGAAAACGCTCTCTGATCGGGCGGTATGCCTCTTAATACCCCCTGCAAAACGAGCTCTATCTGATCCGGGCCTCAGGCTAGCTGTTTCCCCCTGTTTGCAGTCTTTGTGCTAAGCTAAGCTAACCAGCCGCTCGCTGCAGCTCCATGTTTAACGGACAGACATAAGCGGTATCGATCTTCTCGTCAAACTCTCAGCAAGAAAGCAAATGTCCCAAAACGTCCAACTATTCCTCTAATTGGCGTAAATGTATTCATCTTGATCGACCTGAGGAGTGTTTTTTTTTTTTTTTTTTTTTTTAAATGGCAGGAGATTTCTCTGCAGAGTCAATCAGCTCGAGTCGAGCTGCTCGTGTAGTTCTTCTTCTGCAGCTTCTACGACTGGCACATTGTAGTGGCGATCGTCCTCCGTGACGAGGCACACGGACGGCCAGTCGTCTTTGTGGTCGTCTGGGTAGTAGGTGATAAACTCCTCTGTGTCGGCCTTGTACAGTCTGTAAACTTGAATGGTGCACTGCAAGGCGTAGCCCAGCAGGAACATCTCCACCTGGCAGGGAGATAATAGTACGGTTACAGAAAAGCCCAGATTACAATGCATCAGTTGCTGCTGATATTTATGGGTGGGGTTTCTTTATGGAAAGAGTGAAAATAACCATTAAAAGCAAACAGCAGCTTGTCTTTCCTGTAGCCTCTTCAGTCCTGAAGATACAGCTTCAAAACAGCACAAGCACCAGCATGTTTCACCGTTCAGGTCTCAGATTATGAGAACCTTACACGCCCTGCTCTTGTGACACCTAACATTTGTTGTTGTTTTTGTTCGTTACCAAGCATGACAACCGTTAATTCAGCGGAAATGTTATTGTTGTATTCAAATGGCCAAGAAAATCCCAGCAGCTAGTTTCCAGTATGTTGTTTTCCATAAAAACTTTGATGTAAATGCTCCCTACCTGCCAGGAAGCTACTGTATGCAGCCAGTAAATCATGTCTTTAAATGCCTGTTGTAGCGAATCTGCTGTTTCTCCTACCTGCTCCAGCCCGGCGCTGAGGCCCACGTGGCTGAGGTGGTTGGAGAGGAAGGAGCGCGGGCAGTCGGACGAGTCCCGGGCGAACAGCAGCCAGCAGAAGAGCGGGACGTCTCCGCCGGCCTGCATGCAGCCGTGCAGCTCCACCGCTCTGCCCAGCATCAGCAGCTTGAGCGCCTCCAGCAGCCCCAGCTCCTCTTCTCCTCCCTGAAACACTCGCTCGCACAGCTGCTGCCGCTCCGCCGCGGAGGAGCAGTCCACTGCTGCCCGCCACTGGAAAACAAATCGATGGGAGTTAAATCAATAACTGTTTTTGATGAGCATGTAATCATTGAAGTCATTTATATATTATAAGTATAAATGCCAAACGTTTGCTGGTTATAGCTTCACAAATGGGAGGATTTGCTGCAGTTGTCTGTTCACTTTTAACTGTTATTGTCAAAACAAAATAAGACAAAAATCTATTTCACCAAACTGTGATTTATTGAAGGCCTATAGAGTGCTGCAGGGTTGGCATATTCTTGTAGGCCAACCAGGATATTAGAATCACCCTGGTGTCCTTGACAAAAAGCCAATATTATTCCAGAAAATGAGCTCTGTGGCAAAGCAACATTTATGATACTTTGGTTCAGCAAGATGATCTTCACGACTGAACACCACTTTTATGATTTTTGAAGCATAAATGCAGAATCGGCAGAAGTAAAAAGCTGCACCACGATCGCATGACTTCACGTCACCACCACTGAGCTAAAAGGCAGACTAGTGTTCGGCGTGATGACGTTTAGTAGACCCCTGTTCAGAGCTGGCATTAACATCCGTCCCGGGTGATCGGATCACAAGTGGTCAGCTCTAAGTACGGGTGTGAACGCACTCAAGATGCATTGAGATCCGACCGCTGAGACCACATTCAGAGGCGGTCTGGGTCACATTCTTTTAGCAGTGTGTACGCCAATGTTTCCTGGGCCACACTCGAAGGACCGCCTACTCAACTGATGTCCTGCTTGGATCCGCGGGGTCTCTGCTCTCCTCAGGTGAACAGACAGACAGGTGCAAGCCTCACATGGAAACAGCCTCTGTGCTCTACTGTATTCTGTCAATACAACTGTATTTTATTAAAATATATCTTACCTATAGGCTACATATCTACAGACTATCAGACTAGGCACGGGAAGTGCATTATTATCATACTGTCTGAGATGCGTCTGTGTTTTTGTTTCGCTGCTTCTCAGGAAGCTGACAGCCGCCAACTGATGTATTTTATATTGTAGAACAAAACATTAAAATGTCTTCAGCTTGTGTTAACCACAGACCATATTTCAGGCATCTAACCAGAAACCCAATTATTAAAAAAAAAACATTGACTCCGAGACGAGGGAGCCGGAAGAGCAAAAATGCCGACTCATTTCCGGGTTTTAGGACTCATTCCTGCAGCACTCTATTTCCCTCATTCCCTGCACAGACATTAGTGCACATAAAAAAGGAATATTTGTGGACGCAGCACAGACCAGAATGACACAACACAGTGCAACCGTATTGAATTCATAATGTCAGCCACAAAACCAGCACACAGTTACCTCTCATAAAGCAAAAGAGGTCTGACTGTCATGTGAGGTAAACACTAGAATTCCAGTGACTGACTAGAAAACCTGCTCGAGGCCTCTTACAGTTACAGTAAAGAGCGTCTGTGGTTTTAACAGTAGAACCAGTTTCTTTGAGGCTGAGGGTCCGGTATTACCAGGCTGTGTTAATGACACAGAGACGGAGCAGTGCAGCATTTAGAAGACTACCTCCCTTTAACATATGGTAGCAATCACAACTAAAAAGCTCCGTGGATGAGTATCAATGCCCTCAGTGTCCTCAGACGACATAAATAAAGTGCTGTGGTTTACTCTGCTGTGTCTTTAAAAAAACTCTCAGTTCTCACAGTGTGCATGTTTTCTGAGCAGATACGCAGGCCAGTACCTTATTCAGAAGAAGCTCCATGTAGCCTTTGAGCTGCGGGGTGGCATCTCCCGACCCCTCTGCCTGCACGCACTCTCCAGGAAATGTCCACTGACTTATCAGACCTTCCTGGGCCTCCAGTTGCTTCAGAAGCTGCAATTAAAATGCGGAGATGAGATTTCAGCCGTGTTCAAATGAGCTCAAGCTCTGGCATTATTAAAACATAGGCAGTAGAAAAGTACTGCTGACCAAGAACAGAATGCTTGACATGCATAGCAACGGTAACTAAGGAGCACGGGGCTTAGCAAATGGTCAACTGATACCATCTCGTTAAGTGAGTGTTTACCATATTAATGTCGTCGTCCTCCTGCAGCCATGCGGGCAGCTGGGTGCTGTGGGAGAACACCTGGAACAGCGTGGCTCTGAGGGCGCAGTAGTTGTCGCCTCTCACTCTCCTCACGCTGCCAAAGCTCTGGGACATCTCTTTATAACCCTGCAGCAGCACACGGGGGACACCACAGGAAGTCTCTTAGCCCATTCATGTGGGGAAAAAAAATACATAAAACTAATCTGAAACACTTCTTCCCAGGAAGCTACAGCCACCGACCTTTCTAATGAGAGCACTTTTGGCAGTGTTTCCTTTCCACTCTCTCTCACTGTAAGACAGAATGTCCACCGCCGGCGCCAAACTGCATCTGTCCTCCACCTTTAAGACTGAGAAAGAGAGAGGAGAGTGAGAGGAACAAAAAGGGACTGTTGTCTGTATTTTACATGACAAAACAAAAGTAGTGTGTGAAATCTCGGATGCGATTTCGATACATACACTGAACAAAAATATAAAAACGCTTTTGTTTTTGCTCCTATTTTTCACAAGTTGAAATAAAAGACTGTTCCTATGCACACAAAAGACTTACTTCTCTCAACTGTGGTGCACAAATTTGCTAAAATCCGTGTTAATGAGCACTTCTGCTTTGCCAAGATCATCCAACCACCTGACAAGATGCTGATTAAACAGCAAGATTATTCCACAGGTGTTCCTCGGGCCAGTCACAATAAAAGGCCGCTCTACTGCTGCGTTCCAGACAACCCCGGAGGTTTTCCCAGTTGAAATTTCCGACTTCCGACCTCCAAGCATTCCAGATGCCAGACGTAACCAGAAACCGTGGCTGACCGTGACAAAGTGCATACTCCTTTGAATTCTCAGCAGAGCAGCCTCCACATTATTTTTGGCATTTTTAAATGTTTTCCTGAATAACTTTTGTGCAGAGAGGATAACTTTCAGATATGTGTTTACTGTAACCAGCTATTTTTAGGGCTGTCAAAGTTAATGTGATTATAACGCGTTAACGCAATAATGCAAAATGTGATTTTTAAGTTGTAGCGGGCTCAGTTTTAAAGCTAGAGTGAAGATATTGGTATAATATGAAACTAGAAAACCTAAAGAACCTACTGGTACCAGCCATGTAATACTAATACTAAATAACGCACCAAACTTACACTAAAGTTTGGCGGGGAAAAACTGGCATTGCCATTTTGAAAGAGATCCCTTGACCTCTGACCTCAAGATATGTGAATGAAAATGGGTTCTATGGGTACCCACGAGACTCCCCTTTACAAAGCAAGCATATTTGCCCACTCCCATGTTGATAATAGTATTAAATACTTGCTGACGGCGGGAATTTCCACCCGAGCTGTTGCCCATGAATTGAAGGTTCATTTCACAACCATAAGTCATCTTCAATGTCATTTACGAGAATTAGGCAGTAAATCTAATTGGCCTCACAACTCCCCCCTTGTTGTTTGGGGTATCTGTGACCAAATAATACATATCTGTAGCCCTAGTCATGTGAAATCCATAGTTCAGTGCCTAATAAGTCTCTTTCTTCAAGATAAAACTGCACATTATAGAGTGGCCTTTTATTGTGACCAGCCTAAGGAACACCTGTGTAATAATGATGCTGCTTAATCAGCATCTTGATACTCCACACCCGTCAGGTGGATGGATGATCTTGGCAAAGGAGAAATGTTCACTAACACACAAACAACACATTTCTGCACAAGATTTGAAAGAAACAAATGTTTTGTGTGCATATTCTCGATGCATTTACTGTATATTGTTGTTCGGTGTTGATGTGTGATTTGGATGTACTTACGTGTAGTTTCTGGTTTATTTTTTTGTAATGCTGACAGCTCCTCAGCTCCTCTGTACAGGTCTTCTTCACTAAAAAAGGAAAAAAAAAAAACACTTAAGCAACTGAACTTTGTAAGTACTTCATGCATTAGGCTGGCTATGATTTGTATTATTCTTATTGTCAACAATTCTTGTGAAAAGATCAAAACCAACAATGAACTGATCCTACTGACAGGTATTTTTGTGTGTACAAAGCCTGATATTTCTTCTTCCTCTGTGCCATAGAGCTCTATTGTTGCCCCAAAACTATTAAACACATGAGTGATCCACACTATCGCACTGGGTGACATGTTCCTTCAATTCAATGAACATGGACAGCGTAGTTTATTTTGAGTTAATCCCAGATACACCATCCTGCTGCTGCAAATACTCAAGTGCACTACAAGTGCACCAAATTGGTATTAATCTGCAGCTGAAAATAGTCCCCGATGGAATGTACTATTTACTTAAGTTGAGTAATGTTTGCTCCGCAGTGCCCAGCTATTTAAGAAATAACTTATCAACAAAAAAATGAACTTAGCGCTGAGTGCCAGAGGGTCAGAAAGTGTGGAGAGACGGACTAACATATTGTTGGTTTTGGTCATTTTATGGGATTTGTTGACAATAAAACAACCTTAACCTAACTTTCTTCCAAACCATGATAACAAACACCAAAATATCTACATTTTTCTCATGTTTTTGTACAAATTACTTTGTGGTGTACCAGTATGCGCAAGCAGAAATTACAATAACACAACCACGTTTTTAATGATGTCTCTGGGGATGATGTGTAAAGGCCCTGACACACCAGTTTCAAGTCGACGGTGTGCGTCCGTCAGCCTAGTTTTTTCAGTGTGTCCCTCACCGTCGGCTCTAGTCGGCCCGTGTTAGAGGCTTTTTGGTGGATTCAGCATGTTGAATTGGCTGCGGAGAGAAATCACTCCGATTGGCTGTTCAGGTTAAACGAATCAGTGCACGAGAAGAGAAACGGAAGTGAGGAAAGCAAACACAGAAGGCTCTTCTAATTTTTCATCTTCATCTCATCTGATCATTCCAATACACGGATATTTTCACAACGACATGGCCGTCTGGAACAAAGCTAAGTGGTGAGTGAGAGTGGTGTGAAACTTGTCGGTAAACGTCGCTTTTTTTTCATGTACGTATCATAACAACGGCTTGTATATCCGCCGTCCTTGGTCTTCCGGTTTCCCTTTTTGAATGACGAATACGGACTACCAACCACCTGCTGGTGTGGAGAGTTACTTCATGTCAAGCAGGCGTAGAACCTACGTGGTAGTTGGCCGTCGGCTGTCGTCTTTGCGGTGTGTTTGAGTGCAACTTTTTGGCCAAGACAAAGGTGACGTGAGGCGACGCAACAGTCAGCTTTCGTCGCCGCTAGTTTTTTGATGTGGATTTGGTATGTCTGGGCCTTAACATCTTTCAAAGCTGAAGATTAGACACATGGTCTACATTGCCACACAGTTTTGAACAATGATGCGATGTTCACACTATAAAGCAATTAAAAAAATGATCATTACAAACCTGTTGCCGAGGCCATCTCTCTCTGTGACGGGTATCTCATCAGCCTTCACATCGTGCTCCTCTTCTCCAGTTACCTCCTGAATCTCAGTATCTTTCCCAGCCTGAGTCTCCTCGGCCTCTGTTGGAGCGTTCTCCGCCTCTTCCTTCATCTCATTGTCCTCCTTCGCTTTGGGAACATCTCCATCTTTGTCCTGTCCTTTCAGGATCATTTCCTCTGCAATATCCTGTTTGATGTCCTCCGAGGAAGTGACTTCCTTTGAGCCTGAAGTTGTGCACTCAACATCTGGTTGTGCATCCTGATCGGACTTGGAGCTGGAGGGAGAAAACATGTTTGGTACTTTGCTTGAACTCATATTATAAATGACATTGTATATCATGAAACATATATTAAGTTACAGAATAATAGTGGTGTGTAATAAATCATGTTGCTAATACAACCAGCAGTGGTGTTTATGCGCCCCCTAGCGGTCACAGGAAGGCTCTCAAAAACTCAAGCACACAGTTGATGTAAACAAGCGTCTTGTTTTGATGTCACAATCTGCAAACTCACTGACCTGTCGCTGGCGTCTGCCGGGGCTGTGGCCTCTGGCTCCCTGACACAGTTGGCGGCGTCTCGCTCCTCACCACTGTGGTTGAGTCCCGAGGGCTCTGACCCAGGAGAGGACTCACAGACATCATGGCTTCTTATGACTTCAGGACCGCCGCCCTCCATGCACAGTGAAGAACTGCCAATCTCTGAATCCTCCGTCACAGCACTAGACACAGAATGACAGGAGAAAAAGATATTAATAAGTATACAGCAGGATTGTACAGAAGCAGGGTTGTGTGATATGAATATTTTTGTACTGTAATTTCTGTTTATGCGACAGTGTATTTAATTCACAACAAATCAAAGTACTTCATCACACTGCTCATTGATTTTTGCAACACTGCCCTCGATGGCCGTTACCATATAATGTGGTGCAAAATAAAGCTATTTGTGTACGATATAACTGCATCTTGCATGTTGTTCAACCTGACTCAGACGACTGGGCGACATAGTAAAAACACTTTAAATACAAAAACAGCCATCTCCTCCTTCCAGTATAAATATACTACCATGGTGTCTTTTGAGGTCATGAAAAATCACATAATATGTTGTTTAGTTCAGGATGCAACCAGTTCAACAAAAGAGTAATTATTCCTTCTCTGATTTGTTTTATTTGAATATGTTTAAGTTAACTTAAGAGGTAAAATTATCAAGTAATTCACTAGAAAAAGATGAGAGGAAAATCTGCTCCTACTCCTAGTAGTAACTTTTTGTGTCGTAGAAAAGTTTTTCGTCTTTTTTATCCTTTTAAAGCTACTACGAGGAAGAGAAGAGAATCATCCATCCAACCTCTCATATTTAACTTGCTACTGAACCGCCAGATTTGGAACCACGGGTCTATAGTTGTCAGATCATTAAAAACATTTTAAGGGCGCCTTCACGAGCCAACATTTAGTCTGTTTTAATCAAACTCTGGTGCGGTTCGTTTGGGCGGTTGTGAACGCAGTAATTGTACTCTGGTGCAGACATAAACAACTAGAGTTCGCTTGGAAACAGTCCAAGACCACCTCTTGTTTCCAAGCGAACTCTAGTGCGGTTCGATTGCAGTGAGAACTTAATCCGAACTAATTGCAGATCGTGAACCAAACCGCAGGGGATTATGGGCTGCAGGGGCAGGCATTTGTTGAGTTGAGCACCGGTAAAAGACAGGTCAACATGACTGGGAGAGGACGGACCTGGACTTCTGCAGAAGTCTGATGTTTGCTTGACATCTGGCCCGAAGAGAACGTACAGAATATGCTAAATAAAGTCTAGTGATGTTTATAAAGTCATTCAAGATAAACTGGAGGAGAAGGGATTTGTGCTTACAGTAGATCAGTGCTGAGTCAAAGTGGAAAAAACTTGGGCATTGCTCCTTTGTACACGCCCCTCAGCAATTACATTTTGTTTGTGCACTGTGACACCGAACCAAAATAAATAGATAACGAACCAAAAGTATGAATTTCACTCTGATTCGGACTAGCCAGGCGGATTATGGCTTGCCAACGCGCCCTAAAAATATGAAAATGCAAAGTGAATGATATGAATGTATTGCTCAACCCTAAGGGCACGTATTCCAACTCAACCTCATGATATGTTGTTTTTTTTTAACCATCATCCAAAATAGCAGCAGAAACAGAAACCTTACAGTTTGTCTTGCCATGTGACTCACCAGCTCGCAGACTCTTTGTCGTTCTCCTGACCAACAGCAGAGATGGACGGCATCTGACAAGCTGCCGCAGTGAGCTGAGGGTTTGGCACCGATAACACTTCATTGTTTTGAGCAAACTCCTCTGGTGGCTCGGCCACAGCCTTTTCAATGCTGATTATGGAGCCGGCCTCTTCTTCATTATCATGAGTAGTGTCCAATGTGATGTGCTCTCTTGTTGGGTTTGTCTCAGTGTGGTTTTCAGGGCAAACTGCCTCTGCTGTTGGTGAGCTGCTGACGGGGATTTTGTCCTGCGCTGAGGCTGGATTTTCTTCTTCTGGTGCCGCATTTGTTGCTGTAAAAACCTCCCAATCAGCGGTGGCGTTTTGTTTCTGCAGAGAGTTTAAAGTGCATTGCAGGAGCTCAGCTTGTCCACAGTCTGCAGGACGGTCCTTCATATCTTCATCTTGTACTCTGGTGGAGTTTTCTTTGAGTTCAGACCCTTTGTTGGGAGAAGGTGCTGCTGTTTGTATGACCTCCTTCTGCAAGGGTCCATTCTCCTGAGTGTTATTGGGCTCCGTCTCTGCGACCTCGGGACTCTGCTTCACCTGCACAGCCTCCTTCACCTTTATAGTGGCCTCATCAGGTATTTTCCTGAGAGACAGAACACAGAGAGAGGATGAGCAATGTCACATCATACAACGATAACATCCTTCAAACCCTAAATTCAATGCCTAACTCAGTTGCAGCTTTGATATATTGTGTAATAGCCTTTTCATAAACAGGAACCCAGAGTAGATATCATAGGTAAGATTTTGCAGCAAGATGTTTCAACATAATTTCTGTAATGTGGGGAGGAAGTGGGCAATCTATAATCAAAACAGTCATCTTTAGTTAGCAGCTCTGCACTACCGATATTCAAAAAAAGCAGCTATTTATGTTGTAGTCTAATCTTTTAAACACTTTCTAAATAAAAAGGGATTTCAGTTCTCTTTTTAAAGAAGAATTTGAAAGTATAAATGACTGTTTTCATGGCATAAACCAATGATTTGTTGATCTTTACGAATCAAGACTCCATTTGTGACCTTAAAATTGAAAGTCAAATCGAATCGTGACACCCCTACCAACCACTGGAAGAACCTCTGGAAGTCCCCAGCCCTATATGTGACCTTAGCCCTCCTTATGTTACTCTGTGTTTTGGTCATATAACACACCCTACGCAAACCTTTGGGGGGAAATTCTTTTTTTTTAACGTGTTATCCAGCAGTGAGTCACATCTTTAAAGGACAATTTAATGATCTCACATTTGTCTGAGTCAAAGCCAACAGACAGCACAAGCATGCTTCCTTAACAAAGTTAGTTTTAACAGACAAGTCTTTGTATAAAGTGTTCTTCACTTCCTTTATTGAGTCAGTTCTAAGATTCGCTATGATCACAGTCTGAATTTTTTTTTAAAGTTGCTCTATAAGATATTCGGAGCCTTAATAGCAGCAAACAACTATTTGCTATGTAAAGATATAGAAGAGTAACCCACCCTCCGGTTCCCCCTCAGGTAAACACGGTTAGCTCTGTCAGCACCGTTAGCTGGGAGCCTCCTGGTTTCTGGCTTTGTTTAGTCACTACTTTCTCAAAGTGGAGCTGGCGATTGGTGACAATGCCAGACGTGACAGTGTGTATTTTTTTGGATCAATTTTTGTTTTATTCACTGCTGTATTTTTCTGTATTTGTTGGCTGCTGTCTGTCATCAAAAATTGCCCCTCTGCGACATTAAAGGTTTACTCTACATCTGTGGGATCATGAAAATACCTCTGAGGACGTAACTCGCTGCTGAATTGCAATTATGAAATTACTTTTTGATTTTTCCCCTGAAGTTTGCTGAAGGAAACACCATGTCACCAGATCATGTTGTAATGTTGTCAATCATACAATACAGCAATGTTTATCTCACCTGATGTCATCATCTCCTTCAGGACCACAGGTCCCCACCACAAGTGTGTCACCCGTGGGCACCGTGACCTTCGAGTCATCTTTCAGCAAACCACTTCTTTCCTCCGCACTGCCACAGGGACTCTCAGCGCGACAGCAACTGTTCCCCATCTGCTCGCTCCCTCTGCTCGGGAGGACAGTAGTCTGAACGGTGACCTCTGGTCCACAAAACAACCGCAAGCGACCGGATGAGTCGCTGAAGCCTGAAGATTTCAGGAGTCCATGATGACGAGGGGTCAAGCTGCTGCTAAAGAGAGGAAGCAACCATGTTCATGTCTTGTTATAGAGGTGATACCTTAAAAGCACAAATGTACAACATCAAAACACTCCCCACTGTGTGATAGAACAGGTGTTACAATAAATGATGTGACCCATCAGATTCTTTGACCTTTTAGCTGATGTTTTTGTTAAATCACATACTGTATTATGATAGATGTTACTACTCTCTCTGTATCTAAATGTGGTCACATTTATTTGGTTGACATCTATCAAAAATGTCTGACACTATCTAAACACAAAGAGGACACAATTATTATTTATAGATATTTAAATCAATATCCTCCTCACAAACACTAACCATACACTTCCACGCAACACACACTCACTTGTCTTTTTTTTATATATTTACTGTATTGTTATTGTTGTTATTAGATAGATAGATAGATAGATAGATAGATAGTAACTTTATTAATCCCTGAGGGAAATTCAAGTTTCCAGCATCACACTTCCATCGTGCAAAACATGTTAGTAAAAGGCAGTAAAAAAGTTAGTAGTGCAAAGTACAAAAAAATATACCAGATATAAAAATACAAGGAGATGAAAAGAACTGTTAAAACTGTCACTCCCCATATTAACAATAATAATAATAATAAGAATTATATATATATCTTGTCCTAATTGTTTGTTATCACCATTATGTAGTCATATTATTTATTTATATTAATTTATTTTTTGTTATGTTGTATAGTCTTAAATTGTGCAAAATAAATAAACAAAACAAAAACAAATATATATAATTTCTTAAACCTGTAATCATATTGTGAGCCCACAGTTTTTATCCACTGTCCTAACCCAATCATAATCTGAAGATATATTTCATATGTGAGAAATAATATGATGGTGTATATGTATATGTAATATGTTGTAGTCTTAAATTGTGCAAAATAAAATAAAAATAAAAAAATTTGTAACACCTATCAAAATAGGTGAAAAAATATTAAGACAACCTATTTTTGCACAGACATTACAGCTGATTCTGGTGTAACTATCATTATATATTTACTGTATTGTTATTGTTGTTGTTATATATATTTTGTCCTAATTGTTTTGTTATCACTATTATGTTGTCATATTATTTCTTTATATTAATCTTGTCTCTAGGTGGAGGCTTCAGATAAGCCCAGTGATTTTTTTTGCCTCTTCCTGCACTGTATATTATTCATTTATTTTATTTATTTTTTGTTATGTTGCATAGTCTTAAATTGCGCAAAATAATATAATAAAAAAATATTAACAAAAATAAAAAAAATAAAAAAATGTGTAACACCTATCCAAATAGGTGATAAAATATTAAAACAATGTATTTCTGCACAGACATTACAGCTGACTCTGTTGCAACACCTGCTATTATAATATTACAGCACACATTTGGTGTAAAATTAGCTTCAATCATAGCTACATTGTGAATGTAAATACAATAAAGAGGAAGTAGCCACAATGACAGCACATTGCACATTCAGCTGCCCCAGATTAATAACGATAATAAAGACATAAAAACCTACCTCGATTGTGTTTATTGTGACTCTAACTCCTCCAGCTGCTCGACCACGTCGCTCAGATTCAGTTTCACTTTTGCTTGTTAGCTGAAGCTAGCTTGAAGGTAAACTCTTAAGATATAAACATTAGGCTGCTAAATACCGACCTGAGCTCACTAGAATCACTGCTGCCACGCTGCTCGGCTCCTCTACTCACTGGACCGGCACCGTTTAACGCGTTACATCTCGTAGATACCGGGTGATTCACGGTGTTTTAACGCGGTGAACATGTGTCGGTAACGGACCTCTAGCATAGCGGAGCAGCAGGTCACGGCTCGGTCCGAGCGCATGACGTCATTCTCATGTGCGCCAAAGAGGGTTGTTGTGCTGCGTTCAGGTGCTGCTCGGAAACTAGCAACTTCACATTATTATTAACCCCTTAACGTGTTTTGACATAATTATAGCAAAATATTAAAGGTCCCACATTGTGCTCATTTTCAGGTTCATACTTGTATTTTGTGTTTCTACTAGAACATGTTTACATGCTGTAATGTAAAAAAAAAACAACGTTATTTTCCTCATACTGTCAGCCTGAATATACCTGTATTTACCCCTCTGTCTGAAACGCTCCGTTTTAGCGTATTTTGGCGGAATTGCAACAGAATTGTATTGCTAGGCAACAGCTTGGGTCCATGTTTACTTCCTGTCAGCTGATGACATTCACCTACACTGTTGGTGCCTTTTTTGCCTGTATTTCTCGCATGCCTCCACAGTGAAGGGAGAATCCGAAAACGGCCAAAAATGGAGGCCGCGTTTAATTACAGCAAAACTGTATCAAAACATCAGTTTACAAACTTTCACGCAACTTGTACAGAATAATAAAAATTTCGTTCATCCAGTCATGCTCACTACTTCCCAAACACATCTTAATACATCAATGAAACACGTGCATTTTCACCAGAATCTTACTATTTAAAACACTTCTGCCACTTGTCCAAGGCCTATTGAAAGAGGCTAGTATGACGCATGCGTAGTAAAACTCTGGTCTGCACTCGCCGAAATTGAGCCAATCACAACGCTCGACCGCAGTTTCAGTTACACTACGCATGCGTAGTACCCCATATCCAACACCTATGTCCTTACCTCCTTCAATAGGCCTTGCACTAGAACAGGAGTCAGCAACCTGCAGCTCTGGAGCCAAATGCGGCTCTTTAGCTCCTCTCCAGTGGCTCCCTGTGGATTTATAAAAATGGAAATAAATAACTGTTTTTTTGTTCACATTTTCAATTTTATTTATCATTTTTGTAGGTCTATGGTACAACAGGGTATTAGGGCCATATTGAAGAAAACAAATAAATCTGAGATTTCGAAAGTAAAGTCATAATATTACGAGAATGAAGTCATAATATTATAAAGTAGTAATTTTATGTGTTATTTTCTTTTTTTCTCGTAAAGTCATGACTTTATTCTCATAATGTTATGACTTTTTCTTCTCATAAAGTTATGACTTTATTGTCGTAATATTACGACTTTTTTCTTGTAATTTCATAACTTTCACTTTTATAACGTTTTTCACCTCAATGTGGCCCTAATACTCCGTAGTACATTTGCACTTAGGCCCTCACTGCATTAGACTTATATACTATATACTTAGACTATAAACTGTGTTTCCTTCATCACAATGATCAAATGTTTTTTGGCTCTTGACAGATTTTTTTTTTTATTTGCCTAAAATGGCTCTTTTGATAATAAAGGTTGCTGACCCCTGCTTTAACCCCATCAGTTGGTTTTCTTGTTATATTCTGCCAATCTGATTATAGGAAAATATGTACAAGCCTACTTTTGTGACAATGCTTTTGTTTATATGAATTTAAAGAAGTTATTGTTGTTTTGCAAAGGGCCAAAACATTTCCCAGATATTAGAACAAATTAATGGCAAATCTTTATTACAAAAATATATTTATGGCCAAAAATAAATAGGATAATATGATTTTTTTTTATTTAGTTGGGCAACAAAAGGTGTCAGAACAGAAATGCAGTGAAATATACCAAAACCATTTTTATTTTCAAGCATTCTTCAACCATCATACACAAATTATGAATGCAAAATTATATCTTACAGTATATACATCAAAAGCACTTCATTGCTGTAAAACCGGTTTTGTTCATGTGCTCATCAGAGTATTGACCGCTGTGATTCTGATCTGCAACCACTACATGTTCTCCATCTCCTGTATGTGAGCGATCAGCTCCTGTGGCAGTCCAAGCTCTGACACTAGATCCATGCAGCGCTGAAGGAGGTCATTTAGACTCTCACTTGAGCTGGAGGACGAGCAGTCAGTGGAGCCAGAACAGAGCTTTTGCTGCTGGTGAGGAACGTCCAGGTCCATTTTTTCTTCTTTCTTGCAGCAGTCTGTTTCTTTACATCCCTCTCCTCCGCAGCAGCCTGGATCTACCGGCTTCACATCCAGATCCTCCATGCTCTCAGAGACGGAGCTCACGCTGGGAGGAGGATTCTCCATAGCCCTCTTGATGCCCTCCCTGATTGCGTCTTCATGCTGCGAAACCCGCTGCAGGAGGTCGGTTACCGAGGCTGGGACGGGGCTTTCCGGATGCTGGATCTGGCACCAGCACGATATAGCACTGTGACAGAGACACAAAGAGGCAACAGTGTCAGATACAATGGCACAGAGAAGAGACTGGGACGGACAACAGCTGGACAGAAAAGAGTCTTCTATAATGACCAGAACAAAAGAGGCTCATGATGTTTCTGTGCAAAAAAGAGACTGAAAGAGTGTTTTTTAAAAGAGTGTTTTAAAAAAAAAAAAAAAAAAATTGAGAGGCAGGAAAAAAAAGAAAAGAATAACAAAATACCCTTTTCCAATATATATGATTATGAGAAGAAACTAACAAACATAATACACTGTGTGGTTGATGTTTACTACAACAAAATCCTGCAGCATGATTTTTTATATTTAAAAAAATGATACACATATACAACAAACAATATATGGAACTGCCCAGCTCTACATTAACACATTGTTTTCAATTTCTCTCATCAATTTTAAAGGCTTCTATGGAGGAAAAAGAAAAACCCTGCCATGAAGCATCTGTTCAATACAGGTAGAAGTTTCTGCTCATAAGAGGAGAGTTCAACAACTATTTTTCTGTCCCTAGTAGTTATTGCACGACTCATAGCATATCAATATTGTGACGTGAGATATTGTTTGGGTTTAGCTTACTGAAAGATTGTGACATTGCCTAAATACTATTTCCTTTACTGCACTGTTCTAGCTGAACAGAGCGTTGTATCAAACCTCAGTACTTTTATTTAATTATGGTACCAACTGAAAAGTGTCTGTAGCCCAGAGGATTGAAAACTGTCCACTACTGACAGCTGACATTAAACGCTTGCTCAAGTTCTGATTTAAATCCCAATTTTTGTTATTTTGTTTATTAACTCTGACATTTAGGCATAACTTTAAAATATATTTGACTTCTTTTGTTAAATGAAAACAAAAGGATTTTGTAGAAAAACATGTTTGTAATCTTCAAAGTAGGGTGCTGAAAAAAGTGTGGTGTTGACACAAAAACTCAGGTATCATATCGGCAACAAAATTAAAATAATACTGGGTCATTCTGCTTATCAGTGAGATGAACTGTCAATGTTTGTACCAGCTTGACCTTATCACTCAGCCCTAATTTAGATGGAATCAAAAGCATATGGCCATACACAAAATATTGTCAGTGATACTTGACTTTTCAACCAAAATTAACATTTACAGACACCACTGTGTGGCAGCAGTGGGTTTTTTGCCTCTTCCTGCACTGTATAATAAAGCCCGCACCTCCAGACTAGCAAACAGTTTCTTTCCCTGAACCATACGGACGCTGAACAAACAATATATCTGTGCAATATTAATACACTGAATGTGAAATACATTTGACTGTGCAATATATCCTTGATGCAATAAACACCTCAAGTGCAACTACCTTTGTTTACATTTTATTTATCACATCTACACTACCTATTTTACAAGTGCAATTACCTCTAGTTACATTATATCTATTTTCATATATTATACCTCCAGTGTAAGACTTCTGTTTATATTTATTTATTACATCTACTTTACCTGTTTTATTTACCTTATAACTGTGTGTGTGTTTTACCTGTTATATGTTTTATCTGTCTTGTTTAGTCTTGTCAAGTATTTGTTTTAAAGCACTGACCAGAAGTGGCAACTGTGAATCTTGTATTTAATACAATGACAATAAAGCTTTCTATTCTATTCCATTTATATTATTCATTTATTTTTTTGTTATGTTGTATAGTCTTAAAATGTGTTAAATGTTAGTAGTGCAAAGTACAAAAAAATATACCAGATATAAAAATACAAAGAGATGAAGAAAACTGTTAAAACAGTAACTCCCTATATTAATAATAATAATAATAATAATTATATATATATATCTTGTCCTAATTGTTTGTTATCACTATTAAGTAGTCATATTATTTCTTTATATTCATTTATTTTTATTTTATTTTTGTTATGTTGTATAGTCTTAAATTGTGCAAAATAAATAAACAAAACAAAAACAACAAACAAATATATATAATTTCTTAAACCTGTAATCATATTGGGAGCCCACAGTTTTATCCTAACCCAACCATAATCTGAAGATATATATTCATATGTGATAAATAACATGATGGTTTACCTCACAACTCCTTTGAGTCTTCCCACAACTATAGTCTGAGCAGCTCCTTCACTGAAGCCGAGGTTGAATCCGGCCTGAAGCGATGCATCCTCTCCGTGATCAGCTCCATCCACAAACCCATCCTGTCCACAACACCAGGCAGCAGGCAGGAGAGGAAACACACATCACATTAGCATGATAAACTCAGCTTTACTACTCTGTTACACAACACTAATAACAGGAATACAAACACGAGATAGCAGACTGAGAGCTACCACAACAACACACACAAGAAAGGTAAACATTTAGAGTAAAACAGAGTTAATAAAACACATTATAAAGGTTAGTTATTGAGCTACATTAGCTTGTTTACCCTGATTCTCTTCTTCATGTTGGATGCCCACTCTCTTCCCAACACACTGAATTCGTCTGCATCCTCGTCGAACACATCTTCACTCTTTGTAACAGCTTTAACCCAAGACATGATGAGGTTGAACTATAAAAGCTGTTGTTATTATATTAAAATAGACTGGTAATGTCTCACTAGCAGCTGAACGACTCTGACAGAACAACTCATGTGTTAACTCAGCAGCAACTTCTAGCAAAACTACGTCATCAGCCTGCGACTGAGAGGGGAAATACACCCTTGATGGTACATCATGAACAAAAATATAAAAATAGTGACATTAATATATTCTTGTTTGATTTACGTGGTAGCTTAAAACCTTGAAAACATTAAATTAGTTTTCATATATTTATGGTAAATTTTTCCATTCTATTTAAAAAAAATAAAAATTAAAAAAAATATATATAGTTATATATATAACTATATATATACATAATATAAATATATATATAGTTATATAACTATATACATATATAAATATATATCTAACTATATATACATATATAATATATATATATAGTTATATAGTTATATATATATATATATATTATTTTTTTTAAATAGAATGGA
>CAKAOI010047340.1:9839-59117 GCA_916701655.1 Sebastiscus albofasciatus
ATATATATATAGGTGATTATAAGCAGCACTGATTAGCTTTGGTGGACACACAGATATCAGGTACTGAAGACCAGCATGTGTCCATCTATTTTCACACTGCACACACACACACACAGCGACCACCCCCTTGTTGATTTATCTCGCTGCTCTGCTCGGCTGTTATTTCTTTTCCTTTTTTTTTTCCTGCCCTGATCCCTTGATTGTAATTCAGCAGTGGAGGTGAAGGGCAGATGGAGGCGATGAACAGATCTGCGGCGTGTGGAGGAACAGAGGAAGAAGCCTCCCTCCAGTGAAAGGAGTGATTAACGGCGAGGGTGAAGGTGACTCTGACAACAAGGAGGAACCGAGAGGGTGTAAACACCGGAGCAGCCGTGGAAGTGAAAGTGTGAAAAGAAAGGCAGAGGAGGGGAAGGTGACGAAGACGCTGCTGCTGATGCTAACATCATGCGTTTCTTTATATGTGAGCAGGAATGAAAAGAGTTCACGGAGCCTGACGCAAAACCAACATCTTATCTCAACCACTACCCTTCCCAAAGTTATTCAAGTGTGCTATTAGTATACTGCTTTTAAACTTAAAATAAGAGAGTTTACTTTTCATGTACTTATCAGAGATCACTCGCTCATCTTCAACCGCTTATCCGGGGTCGCAGGGGACCCCAAACTTCCCTTTCCCGGGCCACATTAACTAGCTCTGACTGGGGGATCCCGAGGCATTACCAGGCCAGTGTAGAGGTATAATCTCTCCACCTAGTCCTGGGTCTTCCCCGTGGCCTCCTCCCAGCTGGTTGTGCCTGGACCACCTCCCTAGGGGGGCGCCCAGGGGGCATCCTCACTAGATGCCCGAACCACCTCAGCTGGCTCCTTTCAACGCAAAGAAGCAGCAGCTCTACTCCGAGCCCTTCACGGATGACTGAGCTTCTCGCCCTATCTCTAATGTCGGGTCTTTGACGATGGTCACCATGTCAGATGTAACGATCACAGCGCCATAAACTCTTGCAGTGTCTTGGTCGGGTGACTGGCATGACTACACGTATGACCACGACCAATCAAGGCACGTCGTATTGCACGATCACGCGTGAGTTCAGACATCATCGGGGAGGTGGCTGAACCAACTGTCAATCATGGTGACAGAAGCGTTGTGTGTGATGCTGGCAGTCTGGTGTTTTGCGAAAAGAAAAAGAAAAGAAAGAAAAAATGGTTGTGGATGCAGAGAGGACGGTACGGGCTGTCCATACTTCAGTCTGTTTCGTTGTCCCTCCTGACGGCAGCAAACTCGCCATCCCTCCTCCTTTTCTCCACGTTTGTTTATTACCAAGTGACCTGACTGCGACTGCGCACTGGAGAGAGCACCTGATTGGTCAACGCAAAGGAACGCGTCGTTGGAGATGTCAGACTAGGCGTGTCAAGGTGAAACATTCTGACAGACTAGACTTTTCCTCGGGGTGTCGTGGGGCGTCCCAGACGTGGTGTCGGAGTAGGCAATCCATCGGTTTAACTGCTGAGAACCAAGAAGGCCTCAGATTTAGAGGTGCTGATCCTCATCCCGGCCGCTTCACACTCGGCTGCGAACCGATCCAGCAAGTGCTGGAGGTCGCAGACCGATGATGCCTCCTCCCTCCTCTCCCCGACTACGCCTCCATATCCTGGCCATGAATATCACAAACAGGATTGGTGACAAAGTGCAGCCCTGACGGAGGCCAACCCCCACCGGAAACGAGTCCGACTTAATACCCAGAACCCGAACACACTAGCTTTGAGCGTACAGAGATCGGATGGCCCTGAGAAGTGACCTCCTCACCCCACACTCCCACAGTATCTCAGATGCTCAGATGCTGCAGGAGGTGTGAACACGTCTGAGGTGTTTCTGTGACCTGAACATGAGAGTCACCACGTTAACAGGGACTCATAATAACAGACAGAATCATACCTGCACTCCCGTATTAGTCATTAGGCGTCTGCAGTAATCATCCGCGGTGGAGTCAAAGGTGGGGAATGATTAACTGCCAGCGATTCAAACGAGTAAACAATGAAGTTTCCAGCACGACCAAAGAGTCAGCAGCAGTTCTGCGACTGAATATCAAACGTGTTCTGAGTCTTTGTGCTCATCAAACGAAGACTAAATGCTGATTTGCATTTGAATTATCACGATTATAAATCCATTAACTTGGGTCTTTTGTTTGTTTTTCCATTTATAAAACTCAGTTCTCTAGCAGCTGACGCGTGCTCTGACGTGGTATAATGATCCATTCATAGAATTCAATGAAGTCATTCAATAAAAGCTGGCTTCACTTGATCAGTTGTATAAAACAATGTAGTTATTACCGAGGGAGCGCTGAGGCGTGAATCAGTAGCGTTTCTGAGCTTATAGCAGTTTATGTGACACATCGCTGCAGCAGGTGTGCATCTCTATCAGCTGATAATCAAACAGCAGCACATCCTGTACGTGTTGATCCTGTGGAGCAACAATATAAACACCAGAAACAAAGCACAGCGTCCCGTCTGCTGTTACAGTGAAGCTTCAGACAGCGTCCCGTCTACTGTTACAGTGAAGCTTCAGACAGCGTCCCGTCTACTGTTACTAGTGAAGCTTCAGACTATCTGCTCCTGGTTCTTAACAGCTAAATAAGCTGTCACAGTTAGTTTTAACCCTTTGTGTATGTAGTTGTTGCAATCCAAGCAACAAAGTTTGGTTGTTTCTCTCTTTAACCTCTTTTACCCGACGTTCGTCTGAGCTGTGTGTTAAAACACCGCCTTTAAAAACTTCATAAAGTGCTGTGGTGGTCTTTTTCTGAGTTGTTTCTAAAAGACGAGGCCTTAACGCTACTAAAACACTCAAAGTGGATTTTGTCCAAACAATGTTTGTTTGATTTCTATATTTCAGTTACGAAATCAACGCATGAGAAATTGTGTTTTTTATTTTATAATATATTTTTTTAAATGTACATATTTAACTTTGGATTCTTTTTTGTTATCTTATTCTCATTGTTATTGATCTTATTTGTTATTATATTTGTTCTTATTCAGTCTGTTTATTTATTAGTTAGTCTAATTTACATCAGTAATCGTTTAAATCCTGTTTTATATTTTTAGCTTACGTATATTGTTGTTGTTGTTGTTGTTGTTGTTGTTGTTGTTGTTGTGTGTCACTGTGTGTTATCTATGTTTGTATGTTTTTATGTACAAGCTGCTCCAAACCAATTGCCCCTAGAGGGATTAATAAAGTTGTTTGAATTGAATTGAATTATCTGTGTTTTACTTGATCATATTTCATTATTATAATAAAACTACTCCATTTGGAGTCAAAATTATACAATTTGGTTGTTTTTTATTGATTTTATATCGTGCACTATGGTAGAATGTGATAATGCACGGGGTAAATGTCATGGCCGGAGGCTCCATTGTGTGCACATGGAGCTATTACAGATTTATTTTGGGTGTCTGTCTAGTTGAACCTCTCCTTCCAGCTCCTTCCAGCACCCTACAGGGCTTAAGTTGGATCAATCAAATGGACTACTAGTGTTTTTTTAGCCTACAAATGTATTAATCTAATCCTTTAAAATTAATATATAAAAATAAAATAGTATCATCATCCCTCCTGTAACCCGCTGTATATCTGAACCTATACTGTTCATCAGTGAATCTTTATCTTACTCATTTTCTCTTATCAACCGTTTCTCATTATAGCGCCTTAAACAAGACGGCCTTAAACATCTTGTATGTGCATGTAAGAACAGATTTGGGCTCTCAGTTCTCATATCTCTCTCACAGATGGTAATGAAGTGCACATGCCTGACGGCTACTTGCAGCATTAACATCAATAAAAATAAATCAGGACTGAATTAATTTGCTGTAAACAAAAGAGACCTTCACTGACAACACTGTCGGCGCAGATTAGGAGATTTAAATCTGATTCACGAAGTGAAAACACACAAACAAGAGTCAACTTTAAGGCACCGCTTTATTCTGAAAATATCATACCAGTCGACAGATTTTATATATATATAGATATATATCTATATATAGATATATATATATAGAGAGAGAGAGATATCTCTCTATATATATGGACCAATTGAGAGGAAGGTCTGTAATCTGCATTCAACAGTAGGACAGGAGTTAAACCAAACTTTAGTGCTGCTCATGATTAATAACCACCGCAAAATCAGATTAAAGGGGCAAACTATGTCATTTGATATCAGGACTCAAGCTTGAAATTGATTAAATTCAATTAAAGCTCTCAGGACCTGAACATGTGAACAGTCTTCTTCTTCTTCTTCTTCTTCTTCTTCTTCTTCTTCTTCTTCAGTGTTTTTCACTACCTCAGCTACATGAAGTGCTGAGCAATCTGCAGCTTCTGACTCGTCGTGTTTCTGATCGTCTCACACGTCAAACGAGAGATCAGCTCAGCATTTCTGCAGACATCAACGCTGTCTGTATCCCAGTAGTGTGATTGATTGATGTTTACCTGCGTGTGTGTGTGCGAGTCATCTATCATAACTGATGCTATCAACATCTTTTCTATTTGGAGTCCTCATCCACCGGTTTATCTCTAGAGAGTTATCATCAGTGAAATGAGTATTTCTACTGGGTTTCTTAATGTGACTGTCGTTGTTACCTTGTTTTGTATCACTTTAAGTGTCTCATGAATTGCTGAAATCAATACATATTGATATTTTTGAGATTATAAAAAATATAAACTTATAAAATACAAGATGGAACTTGGATGGAAGTGTGGTATTACTGTAATTACTGACCTCGCATGCTGACCAATAGTTGTCTTAGTTCGCATTCCCTAGTTTTGAAAGTGGTAGCCTACTTTTTCTTCTTCACTGGATTAGTCGGTCTCTCTCGGCTGCACTCCTCATCCTCAGTGGCGTCTGAGTCGGAACCTCTCGTTGTCTCCTCCTCTCCACCAGCCTCCTCTGCTTATTCAATTGATCAGAGCGATAGATAGATTCATTTTTGGAACACGGTAACAGCTACGTACACAAACACCATGTGCTGTGAACTGTTACCTACATGTGCATCAAAAACTGTGCACTATACGTACATGTGCACCGCTACATAGATGTGCACCGCTATACATGTGCATCGCTACGTACATGTGCACCACGCATTGTGCACCGCAACATAGATGTGCACCACTACATAAATGTGCACTGCTATATACAGGTGCACTGCTACCTACATGTGCGCCACTACATACATGTGCACCACTACGTACATGTGCACCACACGTTGTGCACCGCTACATACATGTGCACCGCTACATACATGTGCACCGCGAGCTGTGCACCACTATGTTTATGTGCATCACATGCTACGTGCATGTGCATCACGCGCTGTGCGTCACTATATTAATGTGCATCCTGCGCTGTGCACTGCAACATCCGCACCAGGTACTGTGCGTATAGGCATCGAGTGGCGATGGGGGCACCGATGATAATGATCATCATGCACTCACCTGAATGTCACCACGGGAATTTGATCTCGCACACTCACAAAAAGTGATGGTACTCTGGAGCCCTGGTTGACCTTGAGTTGTTGTTTTGATGGAGACTCTTTGTGTCGGCATCCATCCGAAATTAAGAATTGCTAAAATCTGGAGCTAACATTTTTATTTTATGTAATGATGACAAGTGTCCATGTGACTAAATTTGCTGGCAGAATTTATGCAACTTTTTTGACACCTTTTTTTTTTTTGTTAAAGCTTTTGCACTGACATCCCCGCTGTACCAACACATCAATCTCTTCTTCTTTTTTGACGTGCACTGCTGTTATCGACCTGACAACAGCCTAATGAAGAAGCCAAAGTCACACTGAATAATGTCTAAATATCAGTTGTGTTGTTAAAGAACTTCCGTATCTCCAGAGGAATGTAATAAGTGTGAAACCAGACCAGAGATGGCGAGTGTGAAAACCATTAAAATTAGTGTGTGTGTGTGTGTGTGTTTGTATGAAAACAGACTGGAGGGCTGCTGCAGAGAAGGGAGGCTCTCTCACTCTCCAGTCCACCTGCTGCTAAGTGACGCAGACAGAGCTCACACACACACACACACACACACACACACACACACGCTCTCACCCCTGTAACCCAGCACTTTGCTGATGCAGCAGAACAACAGCCAGTGTGTCTCTCCATCTAAACAGGGTTACTTGAGCATGCAGAGCCACAGAGTGGTGCAACATGACAGATAAGATAAGCAGCGTCCTCCTCTGCTGCTTGAAGGGCTGAGACGGCTGCTGATGCTCGGTGTTATAGATAGATGTGTGGGGGGGGGGGACCTGGCATCTGTGGCGTTAAGCACATACCAGATGGAGAGCGTCAGCCTTGTGTGAGGTAGTTGAGTTTGAATGTGGGAAAAACAGAAAGTGTGTGTTTGTGTCATGTGAGAGGTGATGATGAAGACGCTCAAACACCACAGGAGACTAAATGATCAGCTGTCACATGTCGTCTTCATCAGACTCAGAGTGCAACTTCCAGTTTAAAACGGTGTGTGATTATTCACTAATTAACAAGAAAAAGCCAACTAAGCGTGTAAATTGATGCAATTACTGTAATTCCTGACATGAATTAATTTGAATGAACCGCTGTGATGCTCATTTGGTTAAATATGTGATGTTGAATAAGGTGCACGTCTTAGTGCATTAATCTGCATGGTGGCTGTGACTCACCAGCAGACTGACTTAGTGTTACCTGGATCTCCTCGCTCTCTGCTGGGGGACACATATACTCTGTTTCTGCACCTGAGAGGAGGAAAGAAAACTAAGAGGCCTCACTCTGCTGCTGATTCTTGGAACCAAAAACACAACTCAAGGCAAGTTATATATGTGTAACTTTTAACTCTATATATAACAAGTGGTGGAACGTAACGGTTCGTATGATATCTAACTTTTCTTCCAGCAACACATTTCGATTTCTGCTTGTTACATGCATATAGTCTTTTCAAAATAAACTTCTGTTTTCACAGGAAGTTAAGTTTAAGCAACACAACCACTTAGTTAGGGTTAGGAAACTGTCGTGGTTGACTTCACTGACTACAGACGAGTCACGTGACCAATGGTACGTGTCCGAAGGGGCGTTTATCATGAGGGACCGCCACACTTCCCAGCATTGGACGCTTGATGGGCTGCCACTAGACACCTGATTGGACAAATGCTTTCCCTCGTAGGCTGCTGCTCAAAGCTTTGAAACCGGAACCAACATGGCAGCTCGTTTGGAAACTTTCTTTTATATCTTATATCACAAAATTGTTCACCGAAATGTGTTTCTGAAAACGTTTAATGCGAGAAATAATCTATGTAGTTGCTGAATCTGTCAGTTAGTTTAGGGAGTTTCGGAGGCGTTTAACTTTATGCAAATGAGAAGCGGCCAACGTGACGCCCCGTCTCTCGAATCATGCCGCCACGTTACCAGAATGCATTGCTGCACGGCTGCTTACAGAGACAATGAATGGGAAGCGTTGAAAGGACGGAGGCTGTGGACATGTACCATCACGAGGCTGACGATACAAACGACTCACATGACAAAATAAGTCAACGTTAACGTTTAGTTTTACACGGGACACGGACAGAGGTATCGAGGAAGACCTTGAGATGTGGAAGAAAGCTCTGATAAAGCTCGTAAGAGGAGCTTGAGTCCGTTTTGTAGACTTGACATTTTAGTGCACCGTGGTTACTAAAAGAGGATTTAGGACAATAAACCGTGAGACTGTTCACTTCATTACATTATTTTCTCTTCATAAAACGGATGCTTTTCATTGAGCAGAACAAAGAGACGTGATAGTTACATTCCTGTGAAGATGAAACTTGAACAATCTTCACACGTCGGCTGTGAATTTTCACACAGATCCCGCTGTTCTTTTCTTCTATTCAAATGAGCTTCACGTTACAGCAGAGCAGGAGAACCGAAGAGATCCTCACAGATGACTGAGGGACGCTGGAGTTACTTCTACAATATTACTGACAGCCTTTACTGTACTCTTGGATTACTTAAAGGCTTTGGATTGGTTTTAAAGGACCAGTGTGTAACATTTAGGATCTATTGGCAGAAATGGAATATAATATTAACAAGTATGTTTTCTTTCAAGTCATAGTCAAGTCAGCACACTGACACACTGACAGCTGTTGTTGCCTGTTGGGCTGCAGTTTGCCATGTTATGATTGGAGCATATTGTTTTATGCTGAATGCAGTACCTGTGAGGGTTTCTGGACAATATCTGTCATTGTTTTGTGTTGTTAATTGATTTACAATAATAAATATATACTTACATTTTGCATAAAGCAGCATATTTACCCACTCCCATGTTGATAAGAGGATTAAACACTTGACAAATCTTCCTTTAAGGCACATTTTGAACAGATACAAAATATGATTAAGTTCACATGGTTAATGCATGTTACTCAGAAAACACTCTTGAGTAACAGGATACTGACAGTACTGTACACACTGACTCTAAAACCTACACATTTTATGGTATGCGTGGCTATTTATAATACTGGACAGGGAGGGTGAGGTCAGTCAGGGTGGGAGTCCGAGCACACATGCTAGTTTTGTTCACACAGACGTAGTGAGTTATGCACATAACATACAAGTAAATTGGAAATTATCCTCTCAGCCAGTCTATCCGTCTCCTGAAAATTACTTTTATATACTGATTTGCAACTGCAAATACATTTTTAAAGAAATGCCCAGATTTTGAACGTATAATCGTTAACTGACAGCCTATTTAATTTGTTTTCCTACAATATTTTAAAGATTTATGGTTCTGTTTAGGCCTCTCAGAGCTTTTGATTAATGTTGGGAAAGATTATTTTTGATTGCTTTTTGTTAAATGTTGAAAAAGTCAACTTACTTTTGCAATATTTAACTTTAAAATTGAAACTTTCTCCAGCCTTAACCAGAGTGTTTTTGTAGCCTAACCCTAATCACATGCTGGAAGTATATAAAGATGATTTCTAGTAGACCGGTCACATAACTCTCATCCTTTAATCTGCTGTGTGTGTGATGAAAGCATCTTTCACCAAGTAGGAAAATAACGCAGCATAGTAACTACAGTGTGGCGCCAAAGACGGATGATGCAGCTTTCAAAGTTGATTCAGTTCATGGAGATAAAGTCATCATGTCACGTTTTCTGTGAATAATGTTGCATATTGTAATTTAACACAATGATTCAATCAATAATTATGTGTAGTGACTTTCTGGTGCAGTAAATGTGTCTCCAGTTTGTGGTCGCTAAATGAAACCAGTTAGACGAGCCGCTGAGGTCTGAGTGGTTGTTTTTTTGCAGCATGCTGGTTTTGGCTGCACAATAATTTCAAAGTAAACAGTGTGCAGACACTCGGGGTAAAATGGCACAGCAGTGTTCAAATTAGAGGCTGCAGATATATCAGTGCTGCTGCAGGCATTTAATCAGCTGAAAGGGAAAGCTTGTAGATGGAGTAAAAATAGTTATGGATGATCGTCCATTAATCTTGAGCTCAGACTGCCGTACTGCTGTTCTTCATATAGTTGCATTAAAGTTATAATTTATGTGTCTATTTTAAGAGTTCATCAAAATACCTCAATGCACTGCCACATCTGCAGGAAACTCCCAACTCTTTGTGCTTTTCCATCAACAGTTGTTGTGCATGAACATTTCACTGCTCAATACGTTGCTAGACGGAATTACATTAAAGTTTGTTTACTAAAAGTCTAAATTTGCTTCTATATTTGGAATAAGTCAATTATTTATAGAGCTGATATATGTAGTCAATCAATTAGTTGATCAATGGGGAAATTAATCAGCAATTACTTTGATAATAAATTGATCGCAGTCATTTTTTAAATGTAATAATGCCAAAAAGTCACTGGCTCCAACTTCTCAAAAGTGAATATTTTATTACGATAAACTTTATTCAGCTTACTAACATTTTATTTGGGTTTTGGACTGTGGAATAAAATAAGCAATTTCAGTGTGTCATTTTGGGCTCATGCGATGTGGGGTTTTTTTTCACTATTTTCCGACATTTTATTGATGAAACAATTAACTGATAAATCAACAGCCCTGATCAATTGTGCTACAGATTGCATACTGAATTGCTTTGTTTATTTAATGAATAGGCTGTTACTAACTTAACTTTTCATTTTTTCTTTTAAAGTTAAAAGAATATTTAAGTGATTTTTATTTATTGTCAGTAGATTTTATCTCCCTAAATGGTCATTTTTTTTTTTTTTTTTTACTATTTGGAGCTTAATTTTAGAATAAATACGTAATAGTTTTAAGCAATCTATTAAGAAAATCAACATATTCTGAAATGAATTAATAGAATTTATTAATTTAATTAAATGTATATATACATGTAATTTTATTAAATTCATTAATTATATTAATTCAATATATGTGTATATATAATTTTATTAATTAATTAATTTATATATATATATTATATATATATATATTAATTGGCTTGTGTCTAAAATCACTCCATTATCAAAAGTCTGTTTGATTATTTAAATTAATTGATTAATTATAATGTAGCTTAATTTTTAAATAAATAGCAATCTATTAAGAAAAACAATATATCCTGAAAGTAAGTCATATAATTTATTAATTTAATAAAATGTATATATAATTTTATTGAATCAATGAATTATATGAATTCAATATATGTGTGTATATTATATATAAATATATATATATATGCTTGTAAATATAATTGTATTAATTTATTTATATATATTTTTTTTATAAATAAAATAAAATACTGTAGTCTCAGGTTGGCTTGTGTCTCTAGTAATCTCTGGTGGATCATCTCCTCATTAGACGATCTTTGTTTCGCAGTAGCAGCAGTTGGTTCAGCGCATGCGCAGCCGCAACCTCCGCTCCCCGTGCTGCTGCTGCTGACAGACAGCAGGCTGACCGGAGACCGGAGAGAGACCGGAGACACCGTGTGCTGCTGATCACCGCCACCGCGGTGTTGTTGTTGGCTTCCACTCCACGCTGTGAGTCCGGATACTAACTGACACTGAACTGGACTTAATCTCTGTGACGGGAAACAAGAAGAACAACTAAGTGGTTTAGTTTGGACGCGCTGACTCTCCTCTCCTCCTCCCGGTGGTTTAACGGGCTGTCGGTAACGGTAAGTGTCCGGAGGAAGAGGCGGATGAACGGGCGAGTTGGTGCCGCGTGTCTGTCCCGTACGGCTCGGTTCACTTCATCTTCATCCCGCGTTCAGCTCAGCTTCACCTGTTTGGTTAAATATGGGATTTCTAAACTGAAGTCTGGTTTAACGGCAGTTAGTTTCTCTAACGGCTCCTAACGGTTCCTAACGGCTGTCAGTTAGTTTTTCTAACGGCTACTAACGGCTGTCAGTTAGTTTTTCTAACGGCTCCTAACGGCTGTCAGTTGACCGTTCACTCCCACCCAGCACGTGGAGCTCGCTCACTGTCCTAAACGGGGCGTTTTAACGTTTAAAGGGAAATAAAACAACACATTATTGGAGGGAAAAACATCTGAGATACAGAATAAAGTCAGAATATTACGAGAAAAAAGTCGTAACATTACAAGAATAAAGTCGTAACATTATGAGAATAAAGTCAGAACTTTACGAGAAAACGTAATATTACGAGAAAAACAGTCGTAATATTACGAGAAAAAAAGTCATAACTTTACGAGAAAAACAGTCGTAATATTACGAGAATAAAGTCATAACTTTATGAGAAAAAAGTCGTAATATTACGAGAATAAAATAATAACTTTACAAGAAAAAAAGAAAATAACACGTAAAATTACTACTTTATAATATTATGACTTTATTTTCATAATATTACGACTTTGTTTTCTCGTAATATTATGACTTTATTCTTGAAATCTCCGATTTATTCGATGTGGCCCTAATACTTTGATGACAGTTAGTTTTTCTAACGGCTCCTAAAGGCTGTCAGTTGACCGTTCAACCCCCTCTGGCACATGGAGCTTGCTCACCGTCCTAAACGGGGCGCTTTAACGTTTAAAGGGAAATAATAAAACACCACGTCATTGTCCCTCTAGAGACTAAAGCTGCTGGTACGGGTAACTCAGGTAACCCAGGTGACTTACCTTTTACTAAAAACTGAAGTTTCCATCGTCTTTATTTTAAGTGCACCTGTTTGTTTGTAGTCAGGAGTTAGGCCCTCATCATTGATCACATATTAGCTTTTAGGTTTCCACTTTACATAATCAATACTTTTACCTTCCACGGATCCAGTTTCAGGTTGGTCAAAATATCTTAATTCTGACACATCGATAGAGACACACATACATAGAGAAATCCCTTCTTAATGTGACAACAGCGTAAAAGTTAATCTCAAGCTCATTTGAGGCTTGATCAAATCAAATTGGTATCTGGTAACAAAGCACATATTGAGTATTATATTGTATTAAGGTAAAAACCTTCCAAGAATCACTCAAAAGCACCACTTTAAATCTGGTGTTTACCAGAGATGTGCTCAGAAGTTTCTTAGAAATAAGTTATTCAGAATGAATAAACCATGAAAAATGACTAATCGACTAAAGAAATCTTAGTGGACTAAGACCAAAATGACTGATTAGTGGACTAATTGACTAAGAGGGGGCAGCCCTGCTGCATACTACAGACTTCATCTTTATGTACTGCATCATAAATTAAAGATTAAGTATATGCCATTAGGCTCGTTTGAGATGAGCCAGGTCTGCACAGAATTGATGACCAGTGATCGCTGTCTTAATTCAACATCCAGATGCCTATTTGTACGTAGAGATCCCGTCTTCATGTGACTACACTGTAAAAAGTTCATCTCAAGCTGATATGAGGCGTCAGCAGTCTGGGATGTCTAATCACATTTGTATCTGGTAAAATTAGTCGTGTTTTCAATGTAGTTTGGTGCAGAAGGGACGGTGAACTCTGTCCCCATCTCTCCCATTGCATTCAAACTAAAAGGAGGAATTTCACAGCCAGTATGGACAGAGAGATGGATTACAGCGACCAATAACTATTTCAATGCACATATTGATTTGTGAGTATTATATTATGGTAGCCTTTAAAAACAATCTGCATCGATTCTTTCAGACCAGGAACATGAATGCTGAAGTGATTTTACAAAAAAACTAAGTTTGTAGTTTCATATTATGATATCAAAATGATATTTGTGTACAACTCAGCTCTAAAGGACACGGTGAAATGGATTTGACTTTCTGTGTGTTTGTTGTTAATTTGAACTAAATCAGGAAGAAACAAGAAGAGACCTCAACCTCAATACTTGTATTGGTGCTGACTGAAATGTGACTGTGTCTAGTACCAAGAGCTGGTTCTGAATATTTGGTCAGATTTGTAGTCTTGTGTATTTATTCTGTGATCAGACAGTGTCTGAAATGACCAGTTTTAGACTTTGTGTTATTGAGGCAAAGTTCTTGTTTGGGTGTTTGTTTTCTTTCTTTGCTTTTTGATAGGTGAAAAAAGGGTGTTGTATCTGTAATTAATAATAATTAATAATAATATTTTTTCATAATCTGAGCACGGCGGGCAGAGTGACACTTTGTGTAGGAAGTCAGTCAATTAAGGGTATTCTAGAACCATTTTGCATCTTAACAATACAACAAAATACAGTTTGCTTTTGGCCCGTGGGCCACCATTCAGTTTCAGTTTTGCCCCTCCAAGGGAAAAAGTTTGGGCACCTCTGATTTAAACCGTCCGTCTCGCAGTCCACCATTGGATAGTCTGAAGAGCTGCAATGCATTTTGGGGTGGTTTAGTACGTCCAGTAAGCTCACGTCTCATACCAAAGAACGAATACAGTATTTCCAAGAAGTGAAAGTCAATTGTTTGTTCCATTGCAACATCAACGCCCAGCAGCAGAGCTACGCTTCCGCCATTTTGGACTGAAAGCGACTACCGGACGCCAGTAAAACGTCCGCCTGCAAAGCGCCGTACAAAAGTAAAACAAAATTATTTCTATTCTGTTGTCGTATTCTACCGAAATGGCCGTGTTGAACAATAGAAATATTATGAATATAATAAGCGTGTTCAGTCCAAAATGGCGGCAGCGGCTGTTGTAAAAAAAAACACAGAAGTTTCGTCTCTTTGCTCAGACTCACAAATTCTTGTTAATCTAGTATCCATCTGGGCCGTACTGGATGACATGCAGTTGGAACACACTATATACTCAATGTTACGTCATACTCAGTCTGAATAGTATGTTAGTATGTGGTTTCAAACACAGCCCTTGTCTCTATAAGTCGACTTCCAACAGCTTGTACGGCTGCGTCAATCTCCTCCACACTCGCTGCCATTTTTGTGGCCACTTTTCTGGTGCTATTTTTCACAGATGAAGATTATTCAGTGATTCAGAGGATCTGGAACCCTCTAATATTTGATCAGCCCGGTAGTAAAAATGTCAAAATGATATTGTTCTATCGCCCAGCTAAGTCTCAGTTCTGCTGTTTCTCACTGTTTATGTGACAGTTTGGGTTGAATGAGGATTAAATGAAAGCTGTGGGGATGCAGCAGCTACAGAGGCTGTCCTGTTGAGGTTTCACAGCTTGATGGGGGAGGTTGGTCGAAAAATAGATAACATGGTTCAAGAGACTGTCCCATCAAGACCCCCCCACCTCCACCTGCTCCTGAAGGATGCCCAGCAGCACCAGCAGCTCTCTGTACTTGCTGTCTGTTTAAAGCTGCGTCTGTGTTTGTTTGAACCCGATAAACACTCAGCGGTGCAGGTTTCAGCCCCCCGACCCGGAGCAGGTGGCTCCTCTGAGCCAGAGGAATGTAAATAGAACCGGTAACTGGAGCCCTGATGTTGGTCGGCGGCCGCCTCGGGACCGGCTGCAGCTGGCAGTGTTGACGAGGATGCAGGAGCTGCTCTTGTAAATGAGGATCAAGTGTGTGTGTGACATTTTGTTTTCAATTAGAGTTGTCCTGTCCAATGTGTAAGAAATACACTAATGTTTTCTTGACAGTAAATCCTCCGCAAAGACACTAACGAGGTCTGACCAATCAGCATCATTATGTAGTTATTTCAGCATTCTTTTGATCCGTTTACAACAACGTCGCTGCCGTATTCACGCCCGGATGACGTTATGTTGACTGTTGATGGAGAAGCTACAATGTCATCGTAGCCTAGCACTGATCGATCCGAGCTGCAATCATCCTGACAAAGCATGAATTCAGACTTTTTATAAATCGGCATCATGATGTAGTTATTTCAGCATCATTTTGATCTGTTTATTGATATTTAATCACAATCTGTTTATTTTGGGTTCATACCACAGTAGCAACGTGTGTCTTGCTAGATACAGTCTACGTATGTGAATACAGCTCGCCGCCGGGTGATGTTATGAACCCAGACACGACGGCGTTTGGTTTTCTGACATATTTGGGACTTCTTCCACAACATGTACAAAGCAGCAACAGTGGCTATTTCTTCCATGGCTGATGGTGGAAAGAAAAGTTGTTATTATCTACGGAGACAAGCTCCTTTTCCTCTCCGGCGCAAATGAACACAAATGACACCGGCGGTCTAACTTAAAAATTTGCTTCGCTCTTGGTGTGAATGCAAGCTTGGCTAAACGATTTTCGTTTTTAACAGTCAAGAGTCGGGATTGATGAATTGAATACCATTTGATTTGCTTTCCATCACCCTTTTCTGTTTCCATTGCAGTTGGGTTTGCAGTAGTGCTGGGAAATATGATGATATATATTGTCAAAACAATATAAAAATGTCAATCGTATATATTTTTCTATATGGTTTGTATCATGATATAGGCTACGCCTATATATATTTCGTTTTTCTTTATAATTTCACTTAAAACTGTTCTGTTCATGTTGCACACAAGTTCTTAAAATAAGAAAATACTCATTACTTTTCATTTGTCAAGTATACGTGGTGATTTCATATCGACAATTTATTTATTGAATTACCAGAAAACCTTCTATATCGTGATATATATCGTGATATATATCGTATGAAGATATGTAATGACCGATATTGGGATAGAATATTTTGGCCACATCGCACAGCCCTAGTTTGCGGTCAGGTCATTTTGGGACAAGACATGGTTTGGACAGTTTATAGGACACCTTTTATTCTGTGTTGCATTATGATGTTGTCGTCTTTGATGCTTTAAATCTGGAGAAACTGTTGATTTGAGTCATGGATGTTTCGGGGGGGCAATGCGAATGAGTGCAGGAATAAAACACCTAGAAATATGATGGCATGGATTGATAACAAAGAGAAATATAACATCTCACTATGTGCTGTCCAGAGCAGTTGATGCTAATTCAGATAACTCTGAATATTTGATTAATCTGTTTTGACAGCGAATGACTCGACGGGTGTTTTTGCTAATTGATTGATTATTTTAAGTCCTAGGACGACAGATGTTCACCAGCTGTGAGAGGTTGGAAACAAATGACGACAAACTTAATTTCATCAGCATAATCTATATCTGGCATGTGGTACAGTATTGGTTTGCATTCCTCTCTGCAGTATTGATTAGGCTATTAAATTTAGATATAAGCCCATTTCTCACTGTAGAGTTGCATCAGCTTCATTGTTACTCCACATTTATGAAATAGACTGAAAAGTTTTAAATTGGGCTGAAAACAGGCCAACTTGTTTTGGAGGAGTGCCAGATGTTTGCCCGCAGGCTGCTGCTTGCCAACTTCATAGTTTATCAATCACTATAAAATATAGAATGATAAATAATATCTGATAATAAATGAATGTGTTCCATTTATTGACTCTTTGTCAGCCCAAATAACAATTTGATGGCATTAGTTTTAACCAAGGTAACTTTTGATTTTGATTTCACTTATTCAGTAAGACATCTCATCTACTCCATGGATCGGTTCATGTTCCCCAGAGGATCAATACTACTGGATTAGAGATTAATCGGTTTGGATCCGAAAAAATGCCCAAATTCTCTGGTTCAGCCTCTCAAATGAACATTTTGTGGTTTTCTTTGTTTTTTTATCAAATGTAAATTGCATATTTTCAGCATTTACTGCCATGATTGTATAGACCAAAAGATGAATCGATTATTCAACAGATCAATTGATAATGAAAATAAGCATTGGTTGCATCCTACTACAGATATTCATGTCCCCCAGAGGTTAAATCAATCCTTCAGACTTTTCTTCTGGAGCCACCATGAGGTTGACGTTTTGTTTTGTATTGAAAAGAAAGGAGAAAACAAAAACAAGATTTGAAGATGTCCCGTACTGTAGGGCTTTGGGAGGCTGTGATGACCAGGTGAGCTACCAGGGTGCCCCAATATTTTGTACATTTAAAAGTTAAATGCATCAATCTGGAGCACTTTGAGAGCACAATGAAGAGGCTAGATATATGAAGAACTTTGTGCTCTTGTAAACAGTTTAATCATAAACACATTGGTTGTATGAATGGTGATGACACACACCCACAAAGCTTGGTAAACGAGACTCGTTGGCCACAATAATGGTCCTCAAGTGTCCACGATAACAGAACAATATTCAATTATGCAACACCTGTACGTGAGACCTTCTCCTGAGAACGTGAACAAAGTATCGGGCCTTTCCAAGCCGACCTAGAGCCTATCATGGCACACCGCCACGTAGGAAATGTGCCGGGCGAAGGCCAGCCAGCCCACCCACCCGTTAACAAGTGTAAAATAGGTTTGATTCATTGTGAAAGTGGTGGGACAAATTAGACAGCGGGCCGCCACAGTAATTGATGGTAAACACTGATAATGAAGTGTACAGTTAGTCCTGTTTCTCTGCGGGTAGTAATTTGTCCTGTTGCGAACTTGTGACGGATCAGTGGAGGTCATCTAATCAGTAATCAGGAGTCTGTTTTTGTGGTTCTGCTCCTTCTGTTGTCGTGTTGTTGGAGCATCTTGGTGAAGCTGTACACTTCTACACCCTCCCTACACCCTCAGCTACTCCAACATGTCCGCTGTCACATAGTTTTTTTAAATCAACCCCCCGGCTGCCGTGGATCACTTCTTGCTCCGCGGTCCGTGCAGTGACGACTGTGATGGCGTCCTTTTGATTCACCCTCTCAGCAGCATCACACAGCGTACTCGTAGGCAGAGCTGCCTCCACTAAGTGAATATCTCAGGCCGTTTGATACTCCCTGTTGTTTCTCTTCCAAGTTTCATGATGGAAAACGTGTATTCTGAGTTTCTCCATATATTTTCCTCTGAATACACAGTTAGAGGATCATGGGAAAGTCAAACTCTCCATGGTAACCAGATTGATGCTCTCTACTGCAGAGTGACCCTCCACACCTGTTCAATGACAATATGTATATTTTACAAAAACAGTCAAAGAACACTAATAATCATTGTAGGTTTATAGTCTTATTTTGTGTATCTGTGGTCAGGGAGGACCCTCATGTTGTATCTGGACCACATGAATGGATGATGCACTGCATGACCAAATCCTCTGAGTTTTGCTCAGCTTTTTATTTAATCTTTAATATTTATTTTAACCGTTTAACCGTTGGCGTTAATCGGTTAAAATTATTAATATCGGTTAATGGTTTATTTATTTAAAAAGGATCCCCGTTATCTGATACCAATGGCACCAGCTAGTCTTCCTGGGGTCCGAAATCAAGGACATTACATTTATCACATACATACTATATACAACATCATATCTGTGTTATGCTAATGACAATCAAATTTTCCAAACATATATAAATTTCACATTCATTCACATTATCCACAACCATTTAGCCTCAAAGCACATCATCAGGGGAAAAGCACAAAAAACATACATGACCAACGCTTGACGGTTCATTATTAACAAGGTCAGAAAATGGTGAAAAATGTGGATCAGTGTTTCTCAAAGCCCAAGACGACGTCCTCGAATGTCTTGTTTTGTCCACAACTCAAAGATATTCAGTTTACTGTCATAGAGGAGGAAAGAAACCAGAAAATATTCACATTTAAGAAGCTGGAATCAGAGAATTTAGACTTCTTTTTTCTTAAACGATGCTCAAACTGATTAATCGATTATCAAAATAGTTGGCGGTTCATTTAATAGTTGGTAACTTATAGTTGAATCGTCTAGTGGTAGAGAAACTCTGGCATGTGTTACATCTGTAAAGTGCAAGTATTTTCATGTTTCTGTAGTGAACATCATTAGCAGCTGACCACACAACTGCACAATATCGACCCCAGCTAACATTGCACCCACATTAATTATGAATTGATATTAATATTTAGTGATAGCTACATCAGCATATTGTTTACTCCTCCTGTTGCCAGGACGGAGCATCGAGCTCTGGTTCCCTCTCGTGCGTTAGTACCTGCATCTCTTCGCTGTAACCGAGCGGGTCTGTTGAGGTGAAACAGTGAAACCTGAGCAGAGAGGTTCCTGCTGCTGTCAGCTCCGTCTCCTCTCATTTCAGCCAGCAGAAGAGTCTGGAGAGCTCAGAGAGTAGTAGCCTGCTTTCAGAGCCGTGATGATGGCAGAAGATATCTGAACCAGCCATCTCTCTCTGACTCTGCCCGGGTTGAAATAAATACCTCATCATCCGGGACGCGCTGTTTTTTTTTTCCTGAGAGTCCCCGGAGGACGTCTCTTCTCCTGAGCTGTTTGATGTGCTCTGAAAACAGAAAGCCTGCAGCACTCTGGGTGTTTGAATTGTGGTGGCTGCCAGTCGGCCGCTTCTGCCAGCGTTGGGACTCGTTTACCAAACCCCTCGTGGACTTCCATCACCGGGCCATCGGCTCAGAAGATATATGTGACCTTTAAAGACCTGTCGAGGGATCACACAACACACCTACATTTCTATTTAAGCTTTCCCTCCTGTACTTTAAAAAAAAAAAACGAAAACTCTTTTTGGATGTTTTTTGAATTAGTGGAGTTGGTGCACAGGATGTTTACTGAATTAATTAGCAGACTGGATCCCCACAGAAAGAGATAACGAGTTGTTTCAAACGCTGCACTCACTCATCCCCGAGTAACAGACCACCGATCCAACCTTTCCTTTATACACTCCCATACTATCTGCCAATACCAAGTACCAATCTGACACCAGTGCTCTTTTCACCCCAAATATATAATATAATCTGAACGCCTCACCCTGAGACACTCTTTGAAATAACTATTCATTATTTTTTTAGGCTAAGGATAGCTGTGGCATTACTCAGGCTGTTCTCATACACCGTTTGTAGCAATACCTACGAAAAGTACTGCACTGTAATTCATATACACCCAACGAAATCAATGCATATTTAATCCACGTTATATAAACCAGAAAGTATGGAGGGTTAGTGGAAAAACATTACCAGATTTTTGCCCAGGAGACCTTTGTTTATGTCCCGTGTGAAACCAGAGGTCAACGTTGATTTAGTTGTTTCCTCTGTAGATGGAAATTTACTTTGAAAAGAATGAATGAATGTAACGAGCCGAAATTGACACGTGTTGCTGGACATTCGTAGGAGAACGCACAAAAAACGAGGATTAACTTTTCGTAAGATATCATACGAACCGTTGCGTGACGATAAGTTGCGTGACCATACGTTGCGTGACTACATGAATGTAAGTGATGGCATAAACACTGAATTTTATAATGACGTTGATGAAGAAACTATATTATTCATTTTGAAGGTGGGTCGGTTACATCATGGCTGATATCTGATCCACTTAATCGGGTCAGTAGTGGCGCCAGTATCTAAAACGTTGATGCTGAGAAACTGGATGTTACATGTCTGGAAAGTTATCACAACAACAGTCATTTATTCCTGATGTTTACTTTGTGTCAAAAGTTGAGCAGGGTTGTATCAACGGATGTATTTTCATTCATTCTTAAACTTGTATTATTGATTTTTTTTTAAGCCACTTGGGGGCAATGCAAGAAGCTGTAACACAAAGCTGACATTATTTCCTTATAAAGTTGATATGGTTTTGACAAACACTTGGTTATTCACACAACCAGCAGGGCAATGTGATCATTCATTCGGAGTCTTTGTGTTTGTGTCCACCTGATGAATGTATGTAAGTCCAATATTCTCTCTTTTATCTCCGGTTTTGGTCTCAACCAACTCCCGAGAAAAGTATCTGTCTCTTTATCTGCTGGATGTTCCACTTTCATCACCAGCTGGTCTCTGCCTGTGTCTGTCTGCTGTTTGCTGCTGAGCAGGTAGAGGACAGTGAGTCTATCAGAGCTGAAAACAATGCTGATGAGAGCTGTGAGACTCAACCAAAACAGTAAACCAAAACAATGAACTGAAAGATGCTAAAATGCTCGTAGAGCTGAGAGGAACTGCAGAACTGGTGATAATCCTCTGTGACTCTGCGCAGCGTCTTTCACATTACACATTTCACATTGATTGATTTGTAATATAAAGATATGGATTAGTGGAGCTTTAAGAGTCAGCTGTAGCAACAGATGAACCAGTCCCACTCCTAATGCACACTCCTGTTTTAATAATTCATGAACATGTATTAGTACCTTCAGCAGCTCAGGTCATCTCTTTGTAACTCACTATGTGCTGACAGTGCAGCCACACTATAGTCTATTAAGATTGAGCCGTTTCAAGTTTCGTTCGCTGCTTTCTGATCAGTTTAGTGAGTCGAGGAAGTCAGTCAAGTCAAGTCCAAAGTAGGGCTGCACGATATTGGAAACAACTGACATCGCAATAATTGTTTTTTTCTCTGTGATATATATATTGCGATACGATCATATCACAATTGCAATATCAGTCAAAATATCTGCAATTAGATATTTTTTCGAAATCGTTCAGCCCTAGTTAATTTGCCGACATCGCATATCCTGCAATGGGACTATTGTTTATGCGTATATCGCAATGTAAATGGTGTAACGATATGTCGTGCAGCTCTACTTCAAAGTCCAATAAAGCAACAATAGCAACAATAATCAGATGAAACCATCTAACTGTAGTTTTTTAGCTATTTACCACCAATGTGGAACACAGGAAGTAACATCTGACCGCCTGCTGAGTATCTGCAGGCAGGAAGACAACACGCTGCTCGTTTTAAACATCCTTGATTGTGATAGAAATAGAGGAATCTTTTTATTTCTGGTGTTAAACCTGTGAGCTCGGTTCCAGTTCCAGTTGGGTGTTTCTCCTGCAGGCTGAGCCTCACTTTCTGGTTCTACAGTCGTCATGCTGCTCGGTACGAACGGGCACACCTGATTGTTGTCGGCCCAGAAACGAATCCGGGCGCCGACGCTCCCTTTAAGATCTCCTTCGCATATCTTTAAGTGCTGCTCGGCTCGGCTCGGCTCGGCTCGGCTCGGCCTGCGGAGGATGAGTGCTGCTTGTTTGAGGCTCGCTGAAAAAGCCCCACAGAGAAGCAGAGCACTTTGCCTGCAGAATCACAGGGAGTGAAATCTTCTTATTTGTGCTCTGGTAGCATTCAGCCAGCTCCTCCAGGTGAAGGACAGCAAGTCTCTTAAGCTTAAAGAATGGACTTCAAGGTTAGACTGATGCATTGAGTCATTTGGCCCTTTATTCAGAATCACAGTCTGCTACCAATACTAACAACACAGAAGAAACTGGAAAGGAATTTTCTTCTATTCACAATTATTTTTGATAATTTCATCGCTCCGCAATATGCATGATCAATTATTTACTGATTTAAAGAGGGGGACGTGTCGGAGTCTCCCTTAATGTAGAGTAGCTAGTCGGGTCACTCTGGTTTAAAGAGCAGCACATCTAAAGAAGATTTCACTCGTCTGATGTCAGTGAAGAGATTTAGTTGTTGTTAATTGTGTTTCAGAAGCTTTTCCACTCTCACAAGGCAATTAACCGTTTTCTTTGTATGCCTCCGTGCCGGTGACAGCCGTGGCTGGAGGCATTATGTTCTCAGGTTGTCCGTCCGTTCGTACGTCCCAGGATATCTCTGGAACGCCTGCAGGCAATTTCTACAAATGTGGCATAAACGTCCACTTGGACTCGAGGGTGAACCGATTAGATGTGGTGGTCAAAGGATTAAGAGAAGATAATTGTCAGATTAATCGACGATGAAAACAAGCGTTAGTTGCAGCCCTAGTCTGAGTGCTATCTCACATCATGTGCTGTTCTCAGGCTTCTGTTCTACAGCCTCTTGAGACCATCAACTCCAAGTGCGGAGAGAGTAGAAAGGCTGTATAGAAAGTCCAGTCTGAGGTCAGCTGTGCAGGTCAGGTGGTGATGATGTGTGGTGATGGAGCAGGTGAAAGGACCAGGTGATGTGTTCCCCCCCTCTCTTGTTTTACTGTGGGTGTAGCCGGAGTGCTGTGCAGCGGTACGTGAGCTGTGAGTGCGATGAGGTGGAGTGCAGGAAGAATGCTGTGCATCCAGAGCCACACTAATGAAAGCCATTAGTCGACCGTGCTGCTTCAGAGTCAGACAAAGACTCTCCTGCTGCTTCACCTGAGCTCAGTGGACTCCAGGAATTGCATCATGACCCACTAAAGCTGCCAGAGTCTGAGCTTTTATCTCTTCAGCTGAAGACATGAAAGCTCAACTCTCTTTGTTTCTGCTCATGGTGTGTTCAGGGTCTGACACTGAGGGGGGGTTTGCTCAGTGATCATGCTGTGTTTTTGGGCTGTCCTGGCTCAGTTGGCCCAGACTACATCCACACTAAGCTAAATCACAAAATGCTCTTTACATGTGAACACTATGTGTGTCCACACTAACATTTTTATTTCACAAAAACTCTTGTCGTAAAAATGTCCGCACAGGCGCAGTCTGCGTTGGTTCAGGGGATCACTGAGCCCCCTAGTAGCCGTAGCCAAAGATGCATGTAGGGATATCGATATTTTTTAATAATAACACAGAATTGATTGTAATAATATGGACCTTGTTGTGCCTTCTTATTGACAGAATAAGAAACCAACAAGATAAAAAGATAGATTTGTGTTCTTTTTATTTACTTCTGATAACATCGGATGCTGTCTGTCCACACTGAATCCGTTAAATAATATGGGTGTAAGAAAATATTATAAGAAAAAATAGAATATTGCGATATTATGTTTAGTGATACTGTAAAGATTCTCAAAAACACCTGATTTTTAATTCATAGTTTACATGCAAAGATGAACTCACTACTTTATGTCATTTGGAAAGAGATGTGTCCTCTCAAAGGAGGACAAAGGAGAAAGGTTACAGTGATAAATGCAAATGCAGATCCAACCGTTCTGATTGCATAAAGAAAGTAAACTTCTTTTTCACAGATGTTATGTATATGGTGGTGTTTATTTATACTATAACAGCTTTCCTAAAATTAGATTAAAAAATCTCAATATATCTCAATATATTGAATGGTAACCTCTGTATCAGGATTCATATTGTATCGCCAGATTCTTTCCAATACACAGCCCTATTAAATATGCACTCTCTGTTACATCATGTAAACAAACCTCGTTCCTGTCAGCTCTGTGCTCCAGATCAGACTGGAGACGTAACCATTTAAAAGATGGATGATACCTGCTATCTTCCTCCGTTTGTACTTTTAAAACTGAAAACATGTTTGATATTGTGATATTTACCTGAAATGATTTACAGTATACAATATAGACAAGAACAAGTAGGAAACGTCCAGGCGATCTCCTGGTGATCAAATGTGGTGATACACTAGACCTCTATGGATGTCAGTCCTTACTGAACACCTAAACAATACAAGTTCAATCTCTTTTTTCTTCCTTTCCTTTCAGTTCACTTGACAAATTGTTCATGGAACAAAATAATTCAGCAGCTGACAGCTCAGTGACAGTTTGAGCTGAGAAAAATGTGTTAGGATCCCAAGGTCAAGAATGATCCTCCACACTCAAGATAAAATAGTGTATTACAGCAAACATCTGGGGAGGAGTGGGACAGACGGTGATTAATCACAGTAAGGCTGCTCCCTCTTAGTCGACTAATCGCTTGTTTTGGTCTTAGTCGACTAGGATTCCTTTAGTCGATTAGTCATTATTTAATGCTGAATGACATATTCCCAAGAAACGTCTGAGCACATCTCTGGTAAACACCAGATTTAAAGTGGTGCTTTTGTGTGATGCTTTATGGAGAAACTCAGTTTCACAGATCTGTCGATTAAATCAACTAATAGATGAGTGTTAGTCGACTATGAATGTCTTTGGTCGAGGACTGCCCTAGATCACACAGAGAGGATTAGACGCAACGGAAAGTTGGTTTCTGAACAGAAAGGCCCCGTTTTCCTCGTTCACACTTAAACGTGAGACCGGTGTTTTCAGATTTATCCACTCTAGAGACCGTTATTAAAAAAAGCTCCAATTCAGGGCACTACCCGCTGAGCAAAGACACGTCCAAAAGACTTCAATTTAACATCTCTGTTGACCGTCCAAAAGACGTCCACTGAGGAGCCAGAATGAACGTTTTTACGACGTCTTTTTAACGTTTAACTATTGATGTCTACCTGAGCTGCACGTCAGCAGACGTCCGAAAGGGGTCCTAACCAGACGCTCAAATATTGAACCTAACTTGCACGTCCACCAGACGTCCAAAAATGGGTCTGGACTGACGGACGTTATACAGACATGATCTGAACGTCTTCCTGACGTCACATGTTTACTGGGTAGGGATGCATCGATTTATCGACCGAACATCGGTGTCGGACAATTTTTGACTCGTTGACTGCAATCGACCTGTCGGCAAATAAGATGACCTTCACCGATGGCCGTGGCCGGTGTTGGTGTGTTGTGTTCATTTTGTGCCGGCTATATGTTGTCTTGTTAGCTGCTGATTTAATAACTTTTAATTTATGTTTCAGAAAATGTTTTTGTTGTAAGTACTAAAAAATGAATCCCTCTCATTGAAGAGGTAGTTGTTTGTATTCAAGTGACATTCATTTGTGCTCATTCAAAATCTGAATGAAGGGCTGAATGACTTTAAGAGTGAAGACAGTTCAGATATTTTGTTAAAATGAAGATCTCTCTGTTTCCTCGGCACCAAAGGAGGAATAAATAACAACAAAATAAACAACAGCAAAACAACGGTATCGGCCCATCATTTTGCAATCAGTGGGCATGAAAACATTATGATGTAAATGGAGAGAGAAATGTGCTTTTCTTAGTGTGGATGTGGCTTTAAATAATTGCTCTTTAAAGAGTCAATGAAATGGCATCTTAACTTCCTCAATACGATGTGATTCCTGCTGAAACAGGCTGTTGCAGAATGGGAGAAGACTCTAAACTGTAACCATCTGCTGCCAGTTTGTCAAGATGGTGACACACTGCAGGCTGTATGGAAACACACTGCTGGAACTTGAAGGCATGATACAGTTCATTCTTTGGATCTGTGTAATATCAGTTAAGAAGATAAAACGATTTTTGAATTCATTCGAGGGATTGAAGGGTGGAATTGTTGAAAAAGAAATCAGTGTTGGATTTGTTGGTTGGATGGTATGTTAATGCCTACTAGTGCAGGAAGGGGTCACTGGTAATGTTGTTAAAGGTTGTACTAAGTCTGGTGTCTCCGTCCCTTGAATTGGAGAGAGGGAGGATATTTTGTTGGACTGTAGCTTTCCCGGCATCGTAAAAACCCATCTGTGGTTATATGTTTTTTTGGATGCTGCGTTTTGCATCTCCCACCAAATATTGTCTTTATAATAGGGAACAGCACTGTGGGTGAATAAAGGAACTTTTTGCCTCCAACATTTCAGTGATTCAGTAGAAAGAAACATTTTGGTTTTAGCTTGTGGATTGTGTGTTTATCCAGACAGGGTTCTGTTAAGGGTTACATAAGCACAGCGGGCGATCACAACCCAAAAGAGAATGTGTAAAACTTTCTCCATCACTCTGGTTTAAAAAAAGAAAAGAAAACTGGGAGTTTGAAAGTTTTTTTCACAACACTAACAACACATGAAGCAAAGGGAAGCTGCTGTGTTAGTTCTTTATTTTGATGCCAAACCCTGGCAGAAACTGTCCTGTATCAAATCTCTTGTTGCATACAGGACGGCAGCTTGTGTTGGGAGGATTCATGTTTTAAAAAGAGTCAGCGTCCAATAGAGCTAACTGGGTATCGGTCCTTGATGCCTTTTAAGGTATCAACTGAAATAACTCAGTACCAAGTAGTATAGAAACCTGCATTTCATCCCAGATCTAGAAAAAATATTTGTATGTAATTCAAATATGATCATTTATTATCTTTCAATGAAATCAGATCGTGATGAAGTCATATATCGAGATTTTGTGATACACAATTAAGTCATCCAAATTGATAATAGCAAACACATACTAACATACTAACTCAAATGTCTCAGAAAATCTGATGTGAAGTATCAGTTGAAGATTGCGGATTTGTTTTTTACATCACACTTTACATTTTCACTCAGTTTAACGTTATTAACAAATGTGTATATATGGAAATATTTATTTATTTTTGTTCTTTATAATTTCACTTGAAACTGTTCTGTTCATTTTGTACTAAATTAAATGAGAATTAAATGAGAAAATACTCCGTACTTTTCATCTGTAAGTATTTCATTTACACAAAAATAGGCTTTACCGTGTGGTTATTTCACACAGACTATTTATTTAATTCATTACCAGAAAACCTGCTATATCGTGATAGATATCGTTATTGAAATATGACCCATATCGTGATAGAAGATTTTCATCACTGCAAGCGTTCTTGGATTTAGAGCGACGTGTGATTGGCCCGCTACCACAACAGCCACAACCCATACAGTCTGTGGTGTATTTGACGGAGTCGGCAGTTCAGCGTGCCTAGATGCCACCAAAACGTTGTAAAGTCTGGCTGCACTACAGAACACGCCTGTGGCGTCTGATCAAAATAAATGCGGCGGTGGTGGCGGCATTTTCCGCACTGAATGCTTCCATCCACATGATTAGTATCAAATGAATTACTCTGTTGTTATTTGTATCACTTCAAGGGTACTGGTATTGTACTTTTTTAAACGATATCAAACATATTTCAGAATGTAAAGCCCGAAGCAGCCGGTATAACCACAGTGACGCTCGCTGGTTCTGGTTCTGGTTCTGGTTCTGGTTCTGGTTGGTCCCTCTGCCTGCTCTCTCTGAACTCCAAACTTTGAAAGTGGATTTTGAAGTGCAGTTTACAGCTTTATGTGATACCTCAGGTGTTGAAGCAGCAGGTCTGCTGGGCTATAGAGAGGTGAGAAGCCTGTGATAAGTCTCTGCCAGGCTGCGGAGTGGAGGAGGTGAATGGATGTAGTGAATTGGCCTCGGCCCACGCAGCCCTGCCTGGCCCGATGCCCAATACTACGCTGCTGGATATTATAATTAGCTTCTTACAGTGGGACTTTATTCAGAGTTCACTCAGGGCTCCCAGGCAAGTCTGGGAAAGATATTTCATTCTGTGCACGTCCTCAAAAATATGTGGAAGTACACTCAAAAAAAGCTCCTGTGAGAGAAGGGTTAAACCACCGAGATGAAATATAACTTTGGAACCTAAAAACAAATAACCGTGATACGCAAGATATGTTTTTGCCTGGGCGCCGTTTATTGCTTTTCCGATGTAGAATATAATGGTTAATATTTATGCTTCTTCTATAAAGTTTCCATGACGACGGGATGTTAGTATGGAAAGTTTAAACTTAGACTGGTCGACAAGTCTTTAAGTAAGAAAACTCTCCGAAAACAGTGAGCACCGGCGACCGGCTCTAGGTCGGCTTGGAAAGGCTTGGGGCGGAGGTGCTTCCCGGGGCCGTGGACAAAGTGCTCCCAGTGTGTCCTCTCTCCCCGCCGGGGCGGGACGGGCCCCCCTGGGGTCGGCAACCCACCCAATCCGTCTTGAAACACGGACCGAGGAGTCTAATGCACGTGGATTCAGAGGGTGCAAGCAAAACTCCGTGGCGCAGTGAAAGTGGAGGTGGGATCCCGGCCCCGTGGGGTCGGGCACACCACCGACACGTCTCGCCCGCACCGTCGGGTAGGTGGAGCGTGAGCGTGTGCGATAGGACCCAAAAGATGGTGAAAGATGGTGTTATAAAACATTACTTATAAGGATTTGTTAGTACTTTCATCTGCTTTTGATGATATTCCTTGTGAAAATATGGCTTTTTGGTGAGATACATTTTGAAATGATGTTATGCACGAGTTTATTGAACACTAAGAAAACACTCTCAGCTCCCCTTTTGGATTTTTATGAGAATCCATTGTTATGAATTCAATTATTTGTGATGTTAATGCTGCATTCAAGTGTCTGACTCTAAACCATGTCTGTGTTTTCAGCTGCATTACACAGCTTTAAAGCCTAAAAACACTAAGAAAAACTAAAAGGTACTGTTCCCCTAATGTCAAATTACCTGTAGTAAGTAGTAAGTGAGAGTATCTCCCCTAAAAAACTGTATTGGGGGCAGTTATTTATCCCCCTAAATATAAAATCCTCCAGCATCATAGAGATGTAGCCGCCCGATGGGAGGAAGCAGAGAGGTCTGAAATGGAAACGGACTTACTCTCCTCTGAGCTCCTCAGTGCTGAGCTCAGAGCGGTCAGCCGTGCACGTCCACATGATGTCTCCATTACCTGGCTGAGACACACACACACACACACACACACACACACACCACCTGCTGCCCGTACACACCGCAGGCGACTCGCTCCGCTCCGTTCTGATTGGTTGTGGGCAGTTCAAGGAGCTGAAATTGCATCCAGGAGGTGATGTGCAGCGACTCACATTAGAGTCCTATTTGTTATCGTTATCTGAGTGGACACCGGGGATGTCCTGACCGCTGCTAATGGAGGCCTATTGTAATGCTGTCACAGCCAGTTCACCTTTGACCCCTTATTGTAGCCTTTGAAGCTGATTTTTAACACATTACTGATGACATGTTGGAAATGCAGAAGAACTTCTGGAGCACAAAGCTTGTTTCTCTGGAAATACATGGGCTTCTGGTTGATGTTGTCATTTTAGAATGAATTGCAAATCGATAGATGTGTATCAGTTTGTTAAAGACTTGATTAATGATTTCCTCTGAAGTTTCCTGGAAAGAATGGCTACTAATTATAGGTCAAATAGAGATAGTGGTTCAATTGGTATTCTTCCAGTGAGGTAATTCCGATTGATTGCTAAACCAGTGTAACCGAATGTTTCAGGCGGTGCTCAGCAGGTCTGCTGAACAGGCAGAAATGTTGGATTGTCCACAGGCAAGCACACAAAAGAATAGTGTCCAATAATAAAAGAATGAACAGCCTCAGTTACATGTGTATATATATATATATATACACAAAATCCATCTTTAAATCAATATAACGAACAAATAGCAGAAAACACAACAGAAGATATGTTGTGACGGGGCGGCCAACTCTCACGCCCTGACCGTGAGACTCAATTGACACTTTTAACATGCTTTCACACATCCATTTTCTCTTGCATTGAAAAACATATTTAGAACTGATAGAATAGTCTGATAGTGCACGGACAGACATGACAGAAGCACAGTGGGAAACCCGGTCAAACCAGCCGCCGGTTGGATTTTGATGCACGTGTATTTGTGCTGTTACCGTACCGGTACATGGAGGGGCCAAAAAGTACGAAGAAAGACACACATTTCTGCAAAAATGTATTACACATCATGTGTTCAGTATATTAAATACTGTAAGTCTTGAATGGAATGAAATGAAAGTCCTAATATGATAAAAAAAACATTTCCATATTACGCTTGCTGAGAAGCGCGATGGCTTTCAGCTCAAAATGCTCCGATGACCATGTAAATGAAATGAAATTATTAAAGTAGTTCCACTCCACATTACTGTACAGGGAAGGTCACCTCACATGATATTGTAACACCCTGTCCTCCTCTTTAAACTCATATATTAAATGAATACAGTACATCATTTCTTTCAGAGGTTTGCTGAAATGTTCAATGTAATCCTTTTCAGGAGGACCCTGACTGTGAAGTTATTTCACTGTACAGGTTTTGAGAAAATTAAAAGGGAAGTCAGCTCAAATTACATTATAACACGTTGACAGTTTCCTCCTGTCACAGCAGTTCATGTTGGATTTCTTTCAGTCAGATCTGGCCATGGCAGCCGTGCCGAGAAAGGATGACAAAGACACCAAATGGTGCAGTAGTTGTAAATTCAAATTGTACTTGCACTCGTGTATGAACACAGAAAAAAACTATGCTATGCCCTGCATACCAGAAACGACTAGAAGACCAACATGCTTAGGATGGAAAGGTACATTTATCACAAATGAAATGAAAAAGTGCTGATTGAGAAGCTGATTGAGAGAAACCTTCTTATTGTCAGCAAACATCTGCAGTGAAAACCATCATTTCCTACAGCGATTCATTCTGACACACTTGTACACAGACCCCCCCCCCACATGCAAGAAATGTAAACTTAATCTGCTGCATATAAAACTTTCCCGGGCCGAGCCAAATCTGCTTTACAAACAGTATAAGGGTAATAAAGAAGATCGTACGGCAAGCAATAAAAATGCAAGGCAAGCTCCTTTCTGTGGACTAGAATAATGAAACAGGTCTGAAGGAGGCAGCAGCAGCTCTCTCAGCTCTCTGTTCTTTCTCATAATTTCCTGGCAGAAATCCTCCTTTGAGTCTTCGTCGATACAAAGGCAGTTTTATCTGGGAGATGCAGCGACCGGCGGCTCCATTTCTACTTTATGACAATATCCTGACATTCGCAGTTTGACTCCATTTCTTCTATTCCTTTGCTAACAAACTTTTCAGATAGTTTGAAAAAGTTTCGTTGTTCATTCACCATTTGATTGATTAGTTTACCATCAGACTTCACTGCAGAGTGACAGCAACTACGATTACATGCATACAATATTCAGTTTTTTTCTCCTTATTCTGAAAAAGAGAAGCTGTTTACATGGCTAATGAAAATGAATATTCCACTAATATTCCCGTTTACATGCAGCAGAATAGCTGAACCGTGTGAACCCAGACTCCCTCTTTCATTCCTTCAACCAGCTTCTTGAAAAGGTTGGCGCATATCCAAAAACCTGTTGATATCCACGTCTTCTTTTGGGGCACGCATCTCTGCCAACTGTCGGCTAGTTGGTTTGTGTCCAATGCACAGAGCTGACCATAAAAAGGCAAGAGGTCGTGTGCTGCAAACCGCTGTAAAAACCCCTCAATTAAGACACATATTGGGATCTGTATACATGTCCAAAGAATGCTCCTAAAACCTTCTAAGTAGACAAAATCTGCGTGCTGCAATGACGATGAAGTTGCGGTAATTTAGCAGTAAAAGCTTCACTGACTAAACTAAACAAAGATAAATGGATTTCCAACATTGTCAATCCCTCCCAGTAGCTTTACTGCTCAGTTCCTCTCTGTCAGTCTGGCTGACCTTTCAACCGGCGGTTGGAATGTGTTGTAATGTGTTGTAATGTGTTGTAATGTGTTGTAATGTGTTGTGATGTCCTCGGACAGAAAGGGTGAAGCAGTAAAATAGTCCGGTGAACAGATCATAAAGCTCTGGGTATCCCTGCACTAAAATGATGAACTTCTCCTCCATATTTACCGGAGACTGATATTTACAGAAGAAAGACAAGATGTCTGTTGGCTATGATTGGTTGTTCCTCGTCACATGACATGTGATGCTCTCTGCAGCGTTCCAAAGTTTAGAGGTCAACAGTAGTAACCGTAGTAGTTTGTCTGATAACTTGACCGTGTTGACATTTTGTTTACTTCCTGCATGGCTATATTAACCTTGCACAGCAGCTGGATTCTCGCAGGATCAAATGTCACACAAAAAAACATCTGGTCAGGCTTCAAGTAATTAGTTTGTGTCTGGCTCACCAGAAAACAGACCAATCAGCGTCCTGTGAGGAGCTACTGGCAGCTGGGGGCGTGGCTTACATGTAGGTGTGAGACGACACGGAGAGGTGACTGTTTGTATTAAACAACAATGGTGTCTCCTGAAGAGGTTAGCGTAGATGCTGCAATAGCATCAGTTCTATCAGACCTGGAGAGTATGTCTTCACTGAAAGAAGAGCAAAGAAGACCAAAGAAGAGCAAAGGACAGCACTGAACGTGTAAAGCACGGCGATGTTTTCGCCTTCGGTTAGTTTCGCTCTTGTTAGTTTGATTGACAGATGGTTCATCCAATCACCTGCCAAGTATGTTTTGACAGTGCCTACCCTTTTCCACACAGTTTCAAATGACGGCTTCTCGGATGGTTCTGTGAAACTAATCATCTGATGGGGTCAGGTTATGGCTATATATCCCATAACTGACATTTCAGTCACTGATCTACTCATAAAGTTTAACTGGAGGAAGTCTTATTAGCAACTTTAAAGCTGAAAAAAACACTTCATTTGGGGGGTGAGTGAGGAATAAATCTTGTACCAATTTCGATTTAACATGGTTTGTATTGACATTAACGGAAGAGATTCAGAGTAACATTATCATTCATTAGGAGTCTTTGTGTTTGTGTCCATCTGATGAATGTTAAGTCCAATATTCACTCTCTTTTAGCTCTGTTTTTGGTCTCCACCAACTCCTGAGGGAAATATCTGCCTCTTTAGCTGCTGGTTGCTCCACTGTGTTCACCTGCTAGTCTCTAACTGTGTCTGTCTGCTGTTTAGTGGGTTGTTAAAGCTTGTAAAGCTTGCTTTGTAAGCCCTGATGAAGACCTGTAGTGGTCCAAACATGTTGGCTTTTCAAATGATTTAGCCACTACAATAACATGCCCTACAATAAAGGCTTTTTAATATATCCTCTTCATGACTGCTACTTTTTTGATCTTTTGGAGTGCCTGGATAGCCTTCCTGTTTATCCTCATTTCACCCGTTGTTGACATACAAACTTTGATTAGTGCAGCTTTATAGTTGATAAGAAAATCCTCCAAAGTGATTCAGTCGAAGAAAAGACTTTTTTCTTTTAGCTCAACAACTGCAGATTGTGTGTTTATCCAGACAGGGTTTTGTAAGGGTTACATAAGCACAGCGGGTGTTCAAAACCAAAAAGGGAATGTGTAAAACCTTCCCCATCACACTTTTTTTAAAAAAAGAAAAACAAAACTCCGAGCTTAAAGGTTATTTCCACAGCGCTAACAACCCACAAAGCTCAGGGAAGCTGCTGTATTAGCTCTTTATTTTGATGTCAAACCCTTCCAAAAAGCACCTTGTGTTTGGAGTTTGTATTTTCAACATTCCTCCCATAACACGTTTTCTAAGCAGATCAGTCATTAATAAATCCATGTTCTGAGAGCAGCATCCAGTCCTGGATCAGCACTAGCAGGGGTTATTTTGCCTGAAGCAATTTTCACATCATTGGAATGAATATGCAGATTTAAAAAATTCTATATTTCGTTAAGTCGACTGGATTTACAAGGACCTGTACAGCTGTGTCAGTCTCATCCATGCTTCCTCTCTGCCATCTCTGTTTAGTCTGGCTCTGGCACCGGAAGATGACGTCCTCGTTCCTAATCCGGCCTACAAACCTCAGATTGGCTCAGTTGGTTGTTGTGAAACAGCTGTCATTTAACACGACAACACACCGACTGATTCTAGATCCTGAGCCGAAGCCACCAGGTTGCATGTTTTATTTCCTAACTGAGGATCTATTTGTGGATCAACAACACACTGCATCCCCTCATCGTGGCACACGTCTGATACACAGAAACATCTCATGTTGACGCTCAGTTTGAGACACATAATAAACACACACTGCTGTTCTTAGTAGCAGACAGGGATGAGAGTGTTGTGCTTACTTGGGTGTTTTCAGGCCCACAGTGCACCACTGATCCATTAATGCATTAATGAAGGCCTAATCCTCTGCTGAAAAAAACAACACCAAAGCTACTGTTTCATAACAAAGCAGCTGTGTTTCCTGAGCGCCCGTGTGTGTGGGTGTCACCCAGCTGGGCTTTATAAACTGGCTTCAGGGCCCGCCCAACCTTTACCTCTGCTGCAGCGTCCTCCAGAGAGCCTGACTGCAGGTGAGCAAGCAGATATCTGCCTCATACTGGTGAAGCTGTTAACCAGTGAGTGGAGAGGTCTGGCATGGCATAGCAACATGCCACAGGTCACCAGCCAAAAGCTTTATGTTCAGAATTGGCAGTGTGTCTGTTCCTGTTATCACATTTTATTCACTCTAAAACAGCAACGCTTAAAATGATTCAATTATACTCTTTCCGTTACCTGGTTTAAACCCTCTGTGCCCCGTTGACGCATTTTGCATCAAAAATTGTGTCCCTATACTCTGTTAAGTCAGGTCAATTTCATTTGTATAGCCCAAAATCACAAATTTGCCTCGCTAGGCTTTACAATCTTTACAGGATACAACACCCTCTGTCCTTTACATTGCGACCTTCTCATCGGATGAGGAAAATCTTAACCAAAAAAAAACTTTAACAGGGAAAAAAATGTAAGAAACCTCAGGAAGAGCAACAGAGGACGGATCCCCTGATGTTCAATAGATGTTGTGTGTACAGAGTAACAACATAATGAAAATACAACATAGACAATCCAAATGACAAAAAATAATACATGTAATCTGAACATATGTGAGAAGGTGGATCCAGGAGGATTTCAAGCTGCTTCCTGGCGTCGCCAAACAGGTAGAGCCAGAGTAACACAACCTCCTCTCCACGCCAGATAGGTAGAGCCAGAGCAACATGACCTCCTCTCCACGCCAGATAGGTAGAGACAGAGCAACACGACCTCCTCTCCACGCCAGATAGGTAGAGACAGAGCAACAAGACCTCCTTTCCACGCCGAATAGATAGACAGAGCAACACGAACTCCTCTCCACCATGGATCCTAGAGAGAAGACCAGACCGCTGTTCATCGGTATCTTCACCGACATTTAACGTCCAAAAATCTCCTTTAAAATCATATAAAAAGACATATCGTCATCATAATCATAACTTAAATTCTTCTGTATCAAAGTTGTCCAGGTGATTGTTGTCTGTGTATCTGTGGTTACAGTGCAAACAGAAACTGCTGGTAGGTAATGCAGCATGACTTTAAAGGTTTTCTGTATGATCTCCAGAGCATTAATATAGCAGCAAGCAACTATTGTTTATGGAGAGATATAGAGGAGTAATGTCTACCTGAGCAGAGGATGAAGTCTCCCTCCCTCTCTGTGTGTTATAATCAGAGCTTCTCCATGTTTTGTTGACATCGCCGGGCTGGCTTTTTAGTGCATGTAAGTGCATGTGAGCGTGCCCCACTGGCTGGGCTCACGGGCGCCAATCTGCAGTGCTCTCATACAGCGGTTACAGCTGATAACGCCGTCCCGGAAGCATATCACCCACCCTTCCTGGGAACTATAGTACCACAACTCATCCCAATTTGATGAGGAAAAGAAGTGTTGCCCATTTTTGTGCATTTTACGCCGTCTAATCTACACCATGAAAATAACAATTAGTTTGAGCCCTTTTTAATTAACATTACTAACGCTGAATGTCACATCCACATGGTTTTTATATCCTTGGAACACTGATGCTCTCCTCTTTCCACTCATATACTGCTGTTGGTTGAAAACCTATCAACACACACTGTGTAATTGCAGAAAAACGTCTCTAACTTTTCCATGAAAACACATCCAGCTTTAATTATCCTGAAAAGAAAATGGCATAAGCTTGTTAAACGAGGAAAACTGAGAAAAATAGGCTGTGTTTCAAAGGGTTAATAGTTGATCAGCTCTGTTTTAAGTTCAGTTTGTAAGCTTGTTAAAGCCGGCGTCAGGACTGTCACCTCCCGCAGCTTCGCTTCTCCTGCTTCAGCCTCGATGGCGCCCGATGTTCGGAGCCTGCCGGTCTCCAATTATCACTTTCCCAGAGACTCTGATCTGATCTCACCTCTCGTCTCAAAACAAACATATGGAAAATGTGCAGATCGGAGCCCGAGATGTAGGATAACAACTTCTTAACGAAGATATGTTGGCTCTGTCAGAGGTCTGAGACACTTCAGAGAGGCAAGCGGGTGTTGATTAACATCAGAACTTTTTTTGATGATATTTCACACATTATTTTCACTTACCTCAACCACACAGGCTTTTTTCCTCAACAAAATCACATCTTCCTATCACACACTCAGAGCGCTAGCTGCTCTAAATAAACGTTATTTAATTCAACACTTCTTTTTCTGTTATCTGGTCGGCGTAGCTCTGAACCTTGGCCCTTCTTCTAAATGCTGCCTGACATGCTAATGATGTAAGAATTCAAGCTTGTGTACTCATTGTTCAGCCGATTAGACTGTTGTCAGACTATTAAATAGACGTTATCAGTCACTATAAGCCCCACAGATGTGAGTCAATAGTCACCTACTACAGCCACTAGTAGGTTTTATCATCTATTCACATGGCAGATCACAGAAAGAAGATATAAAAGAGCACTACAGCGACCGTAGTAATTATGACAGGAGCTGAAGTGGAAGTCAGGCACTGTAGTATAGACAGTGTGAAAGGGGTGAAGGTCAGGGATGGTGAATGGGAACAAGTTGTAGAAGAAGCTGTATAAAGAAGTTGTAGTTCTGTTGCCTAAACCTAAAGAAGTTGTAGTTTTCTTGCCAAAACATAAAGGAGTTGTAGTTTTGTTGCCTAAACCTAAAGTTGTTGCCTAAACCTAAAGAAGTTGTAGTTTTCTTGCCTAAACCTAAATAAGTTGTAGTTTTCTTGCCTAAACCTAAGTGTTTTATTGCCTAAACCTAAAGAAATTGTAGTTTTTTTGCCTAAACCTAAAGAAACCTTTTTTTTTTCAAAACGTGACGTTTCATTCAGTTTTACGTTAGAACGTGTTGCATTTAAGTTTCACTTTCACTTTTACAACGAAGTAGGTGTAGTAGGCCCCTATTGACCCACATCTATGGTGTTTATAGCGGCTGATAACGCCTATTAAATGGCCTAACAGTCGAATTGGGTGCGTTGTTAGACGTCACTGAAATATACAGAATATAATGCAAGATTAAATCCTCTTTTTTAGTCTCCGGAAGGTGAATTTAGGCTCTGAACCCGGCGTCGGCGTCTCCTCGGCTGCTGCTCAGGATCAGGCTGTAAAACGAGAGCATGCTGAGAGATCACCACGGTATTTTTTAAAGGTAAACATAAGTAGCAGCCTTCCTGTGTGTGCTCTTGGTGCCGAGTGTTGTTTCCTCTGCAGCCCGCCCCCTGCCAGCTGTGGCTCACTTATATAACGTTTGTAGTCGGTTTTATTGGCTCTGCAGCAGAGTCGGACATCTCCGGCTCTGCCAGGAGATCACAGAGAATTTGTGCAGCCGATGAAATATGTTCTCCGCCGTGAGGAGTCATAATGTTCAGGGTTACAGTACCTGCACTGAAATACATGATGAGCTGCTCACTGCAGTGCTGCTGGGAGCACCCACACATTTGGCCTTGTGTGTTGTTGCAGAAAGCTGCAGAGAATGGGCCTGTCATGGAGGTCAGCAGGTCAGGACTCACATTGTTCTCCAAATTAAGTGCACAAGAAGTAGTTCTTCTGTTCCTGACCTCCCCTCACATCCTCCACTTGTGTCGAGCACTAAAAAAAAAACCTCTCAACTAAACCCAACTGTCAGTGTACTCCAAGCATGCAGAGCTAAAAGTGGCGCACGCTCAGGGCGAAATGTCTGGTTTGTGGTTAAAAAAAAAAGAAGGCCAAGTGGCCACGTGTGAACACAAGAAGCACAGCGGCGGTCTGTGAAGACTCCAGCACAGCCTCATGTAACCTCCCCAGTTTACTGGTCCTGCAACCGGTCACCAGTAAGATGTTGCAGGGCTCTTAATTAGAGTTTCCTTTCACAAAGATATACAAGAGTTTCTGTGGTTTTTCTGAGCATAGAAGACGTTGGAAAATCCTCCAGGACAAACTTGAGTAGACATAAGTAGTTTTGGAATACTCTGAGTTTTCCATATAGTAGTAGTAGTAGTAGTAGTAGTAGTAGTAGTAGTAGTAGTAGTAGTAGTAGTAGTAGTAGCAGTAGTAGTAGTAGTAGTAGTATTAGTAGTAGCAGTAGTAGTAGTAGTAGTAGTAGTAGTAGTAGTAATAGTAGTAGTATTAGTAGTAACAGTAGTAGTAGTAGTAGTAGTAGTTGTAGTAGTTGTCATAGTAGTAGTAGTAGTAATAGTAGTAGTATTAGTAGTAGCAGTAGTAGCAGTAGCAGTAGTAGTAGTAGTAGTAGTATTAGTAGTGGTAGTAGTATTAGTAGTAGCAGTAGTAGCAGTAGCAGTAGCAGTAGCAGTAGTAGTAGTAGTAGTAGTATTAGTAGTAGTAGTAGTAAGCGACATATTTGATGATGATTATAATAAATGAAGACCCACATCTGGCCTGCTGTTGCCTGTACAATAATAATATCTGAATCCTGATCCGAGCCATTTCATATTGAGTATCTGCCAACAAGTGCAATATGACATTTACTTTTATTATATTTTGGTTTATTTTTTTCCCATAATGCAGCTGCACAGTGCATACTAAGGTTACAGTGAGTCTATAGTGAATCAATAAAGCAAATGATGTTTACAGCAGAATAGCAAGCTTTAAAGCTCCCCTCCAGTGTATTTTGACTTTTCTATAATATTCTATTTATCCGAGTCATTTCCTGACTAGACTGATTGGCCTGTTCGCCAATTCATTTTGACAAATAATTCATTTTGTGCTCAAATTTAAAAAGAAGGTTGTTGGTAAAATGGAAATATGACGTGTGACTACAGTAGAAGCTGCAGGTCAGACGTCATCCTCCCAGCTGCAGGTCAGACGATACCGGAGGTTTGCCGGCCTGTAACGGGTCCGAACGACGGGGAGCAGGACTTTCAGTCCAAAAGAAAACAAGAGAAAAGTCCCGTTAGAGAAATAAAGGAATCCCAGTGCAGCCCGGTGCGGTGTCGGTGTCGGTGCTGGAGCTGAGGAGAGAGCGGCCGGTGTTAGCACCTCCAGTTACGTCCCATAACTGCATTTCAAATGGCGGACCTCTACAACATGTCTTTCCGTCCTCCGGTGCGCTGTAGCCAGCGTGCGGTAGTCTGCAGCAGCCAGACGGCCGCCTCGCCAGGAGGAGACGGTGAAGAAGAGAGCGAGTGAGAGAGAGTCGGCGTGTTGAGCTAATTCTGGTCTCATTTGTTTTCTGATAAACTGTAAATTCATCTAAACTGGGTTGAAAAACGATGCAACCTGGTTGCCATGGTGATGAATTACATCTGACTCTTAACCACACCCCCATTCTCTGTTTGAGAAACAACATTAACTGAAAAACGGGAAGTAAACCCGGCTGAAGGGGGTTTAAGATAACATAACCTGCATTACAGTTTTCCTTTGATGCTTTCAAATAATATTTTAGTGTGCAACTGTATTTTATATGATGTCTGAGGAAAGGGAGTTCTGTGTTTTGGGGCATTATGTTGCTTTATTAGATGGCGACGGTGGAGAAACAAGATGGAGGGCTTTTACACATCTGTTCACAACAGCTCAATGTCTTCTAATCTATCCACAGCCCAAATGAAAGGTGAATGAAATGAGTTCATCTCAAGCAACATTTGAGTATACCATCAAATTTAGATTAAACACAAGAACGCGGGATGCAAAGCACCAGTAAAGCATCCTCAACAGACAGATTGTGTTCAGTCTTTTCAATATTCCCGTTCTCCCTGCAGGGGAAGTGAGGAGGAGGAGGAGCAGTAAACCTGTTGTCAGACAGAAGGCTGGAGGTTGAAAGCACAACTGGCAGATGATGTAAGAGATTGCCAGTATTGCAGGAGCAACACAGAGAGTCTGCTAAAGTATGAATGATGCTTTCAGACAGAAAGAAAAACACAGTTTTTTGAGTTATGCAACAAACAAACAAACAGCTCGACATGGTTTCTTTTGAATCTGACTGACGGCGTAGATTGTGAGCAAGGCACCGGGGTTATTAGTTCCATTCCCAGTGCGTAGCGGCTCAGAGGTCAGACTGCAGTCCTGCTAAAAATGCATCCACTCATGTTGCTGTAATGCACCCTGGACAAAAACATCCACCTAATGGCTGCTGCGCTCTGCTGCCACTCCATCCCATCCTCAGGTATTCTCTCCTATAATGCCTCTCCTGTCCCCCGCCTCCATTTTGAGGAAAGGTAGATGAACTATTATTCTGCAGCTGCGTTTATTTAGGTCGTTTTCACTGCGGGGAACTTTTATGAGCAGGCTTTTATGTTCACACAAGACTTCAAATAATGCCCTGTGCAATCCTGCGAGCTTGCACCAGGCGGGATGGGAAGTAGAAAAAAAGAAAAAGAAGCCCGTTGTTCTCTCTTACAAAGCTTTCGTGACTAACATTTGATCTGACAACAAAAGGTGCTGCAGACTCTTTCATAATAATCCAAATGCTGGAGATCTCACATTTTCATACACTTGGGAGTTTTGCTCCCAAACGATGTATCCAACTACTCCCCCAAAAAACGAATGGAAATCATCATAAATTGGTGGGATTATATAAAATCAGAACTTGTAAACAGGACAGCAGGTGAGTGGAGATCCTCTCTGACAGATAATGCAGAGTGACCTTCAGGTAATGAGAACTTCTCCTCCTGAAATGAAACTCACAGTTCTGTAAATTACCCAATTTATTTCCAGTAGGACGCAGCCTGGCCCGACACATTAAGGCTCTACAGGACGATGTGTAGAAATATGAACAGTGGTCTTTATGACTGTTAGCAGCAGAGAACATATTTCACTGTGAGCAGATCTCAGTAAATCACATTCAGGATGTGCGTCACATTTCTGCAGAGCCAGAATATTCTGTATGGAGTTCAGAGTAGATGAGGGATGATGGGAGATCACATTTTATTTTGGTCTGAACTAAAATGTTTCTGTTCTCCTCTCATTAGGTTCACTCTACACAAATATATTACTCTATTATGTCACAGTCATTTGGCAGCTTCAATTTGGTGATTACATCCTTTGGATGCCACCTTTCAACAAGGAGGCAAAAAACCTTCTTCTCTGGTGTAAAGCTTTTGTGACTGAGTATAGAACATGGTGGCTTTGTAGGCTAATCGTCATGCGTGTGCTGGTTTATAGTTTTAACCATTAATGAGTTAAGTTCTGATAATGCTTACGTCTGCGAGCGTCAAAGCTTGTGTGTGACATGGCATTTATCAAGTTGATATGAGATGGTTTGTGACACACAACCATCTGAGAATCTGTCTTTTGTAAACTGTTTGGAAAAGGGCAGGCACTTTCAAAAAAGATGCTGATTGGTCCGTCCTCTGTCTGACCGTGTGACCGGACACAAACGCATTGCTTGAAGCCGGACAAGGTGGATTGTTGTGTGACATGTGATCCAGTGATTCTTGCAAGGTTTTGGTCCCTCCTTGACCCTGGGTCCGGGACAACGGCCCCGGTGTTGCCCCGCTGTTGTTGGCCTGGTGCAACAGTGTCCAAACATTTCAAACAATACCCAGTGCTTGCCTCACAGAGAAGTGACCCATTATCCAACCAGTTTTGATAACCAGCGATGGCTATTAGTCCTCCATGCACTACAAAGCACTACTTTAGTAACCTGTCACTAAACTGTAGTGAACCATGTTTTGCTCTCATGGCTTAATTGTTACAAACATTTGTCTTTGACTGGAGTTTAATGATGTTAATTACTGTTTGGTGAATTAAAAAGAATCCGCCCCGACAGGGTTTGTGTTCTCACTGAAGATGTGAGGTTGGAGTGCGTCCTTTTCATTTATTGTCTCATAACGTGGGCGTTGTGAAGCCCTTTGAGACTGGAGCTGTGATAAAGGGCTATGCAAATAAACTTGACTCAGAGGGAGTGGATGCGTTTAAAGCACCCCGTGTTTATACCGTTCACTGCATTAGCTCTTATTTATGTAAATCATGTCGGTGTTGTGTAGAAGTCTCTATTTATTTACCGAGGAACAAAAACATCCTTGCTTACATGTACTCTCTTCTCTCTGGCCTGTGTTTTTAATCAGCATTGTCTTTTTGTCGCACGCTGAGCTCGCCATCTGCTGCTACTGCAGCACCATCAACGTCCTTAAAAAGTCATTGCTGTATTCTTAATTATCTCCGTTTAATCGCCTCCCCTCTTCAGGGAGATGAAAGGTTATTAGAAAATGAGCCCGCATGGGGGATTTATGAAAAGTGCAGCAGAATACTGTACGCTAGTAGAGACGGCCGTGGATGCTACTGTAGGTCCTGTTCTCCTTGTGCCGTGTGCTTCAGCGTTTACTGTTGGTTTGTTTATGGCAGTTTGGCTGAAATGATTGCTTCCTGTGTATGATTGCTTCCTGTCCTCCTCGTCTGTCACGTCTTGTTTGTTTGCACACGGCTGCTGAGTATTCAGACTGTTTGATTTTAGATCCCAGTGCAGGTTCGCCCACTAGCATATCTCCTCATGAAGGTTCGATAGAAGACAAAAAGAGAAAGCAGAGTTCTGTCAAAGTCAAACGCATCACAATGCTTTTTTAATTCTATTACCTTTTTGTTCAGCTACAGGATGTCACAGTGGAAAAGAAGGCATTGATGAGCCAAGAAGTCATTGTGTATTTGCTCCCCAGTGCTTCAGATGTGATGGTAGACTAGCTATAAGCTATATGATAGGCTATGATCTGCTGGCTGATTAACATGTTGAATATGTGTTGAAAATGTAAAATCTGAAGTTTTAGCCAGGAAAAGTTCCAAGCGCAGCAAGAAATCGCAACGTGCTTTCTGGTCCTCGATACTGGTGCATCCCTATGCACAAGTAAAGTAATCTATGACATGTCACCCTCAATCTGCCACCACATCACCTTCCTCTTCCTCCTCCTCTTCCTCCTCTGTCATTCACTGTCAGTGAAGTCCCATTTTCCTCCTCAGAGATTAGAGCGAGATGCAGAGAGGTGATGCATCATCAAACTGAATACTGTGGCACAAACACAGTGTCTGGTTGTCGGCGTGAGAATCGGCCTTGTTAGCATTCATGTGTTGCGTTCCCGGTGTCTCACACGTACCGGCGTCCTCCATTATTGAGCAGTTGTAAATGCTTTGAAGTTTTGCTGTTTGGGGAGTTTTTGTTCCAAAACAGGCTCTCAGCGGCAACGTGGAGCTTTGAAAGGCAGAATCTCAGCAGCTGGCCCAGTAATTGCGCTGCCATATTGATCAACATCCTTTTTCCCGATATGTCTCTGTTCATTCAGATGTGTGTTTATACCGCTGGATGGATGGTTACAATGATTCAAGATCTTCAGTGAATGAAGGCAGAGCTGCTTCAGGCTGCTTCAGGCTGCTTCAGGCTGCTCCACTGTCATTGAAAACAGGGTCAAGGTGACGGAGAATCTAATTGACGCCGAGCTCCGACCCCACTGATTCCCCCGGGATGTTACACAGCAGCTCGGCCCGCCCTCGCTCCTCCACCGCCACCGCCACCGCCACCGCCACCACGCCATCACACCACAGGCTCAGCACCACATCTCATTAGCATCTGACCTCATGGGCAAAAGCAAAGCTGCTTCATCTAATGCATTTAACAGTGAGAATATATTCAGAGTAATTTAATTAATGTGTTGGCGTGGCCAGATAACGTTAAAACAATTTCACAGCAGCATCACAATCAAAGTGGTGTGTGTGTGTGTGTGTTGTGTGTGTTGTGTGTATTGTGTGTCTTGTGTGTGTGTGTGTGTGTGTGTTGTTAAAGGGCCAGTTTATTTTTAATCAGGATGAGAAGTTTTTGAAATGTCCCGTATTAAACACAAAGCATCAACTCCTCACAGAAGAACATGAGCTGAATGATCTATGACACATGGTTACACATCCTCTTTAATAAGAGGAAACCAGAGGGAGGTTGATCTAGTGTTTCAATAAAGGGCCTGTGCAGGACGGGTCAGATGATCATTTGTGTTGTAAATTAGAAGAATAAACCGTTCAAACAGTTGAGCATAATTGTGAGAATGTGTTGGACAGCCGTGAGGACACGGTTTGGTCTAAATCTTGTTGGGTGAACAAACTAGAAACAGTAATGAAGTTGAGTTTTCACAGCTGCTCAACAGATTCATACTGAAGAGGACCAGTGTGACATTTCGGGAGATCTATTAGCAGAAATGGAATATAATATTCATAACTATGTTTTCATTAGTGTATAATCACCTGAAACTAAGAATAGCTTAGAATGAGTCCTTCATGTCTACATAGGGAGCGGCTCGTCTTCAGGGAGTCCTCCATGTTTCTACAGTAGCCCTGAACGGACAAACCAAACTCTGGCTCTAGAGAGAGACTTTCACAGTTTGTACGTCACCTGCAGGCCACCGTAGTTCTCCGATACTCTTGGTAAACCTCGGTGACGTGAGCTGCAGAGTGCTAAACAGTGGTACCACCAGCCACCGTCTAACTGCCGTTATTATGGTATGGATGGCCTCTGACGGAGGCCAACAGTGTTACCACGGTTTTGCTTTGTGTCAAAAGTTTGTGTTTGTCCCTTTCCTGTTTCAACATGATAGTAGTCGTGTTTCCATTCAGTTGTCAAGGGAACTTTAAGCACATTTTTGAAAGGTCTCAAAAGAGAAATGTGAATTAGGTGTGTTTCCATCAACTGGTTTGGAGCGTTAAACTCGGCTACAGTGTAGTTTGTTCAGTAGTTGTAGCTACGCTTCTTTGCGTACGGCTGTAATCTACCAGTAAACAGAGTAGAAGAAGAAGTAGAGGTTGCGAACCAGAAACAAAAGAAGTTGCCTTGTCCATCTAACCATCTTGGCCATGTTTCATACAAGCCCCTAGGAAGAGCGCCAGTCGTTGATCCTGACTTTCGTAGTGGCCAAACGGCGGTGCTGCAACTATCACCAGATACCATTGGGCCCAAAAAGACTTTTTCCCATAGACTAACATTGGGAAAGAGACGTCTGTAACTCAGAGGATCATCTTTTTTGAGGTGAATCAACTCCCCAGTATGAACACTCTAATAGTCCTTATTTAAAAGAATACGTTTTTAAAGTTGTGAAACGCACTAATAGCTGAATCCAGAGTTATTTCCCTTCCTTCGTTCATGTGAGTGAGACCCAGACCGAGGCTGGAGCGCAAGCCGTGACGACGGCGTGACATTGGGACCCCGTGACCGAGTCATGTGATCGAGCGGACGCTACTCTGCCAATCATCTCGGACTCTACTCCGCCAAGATCCGGGTACTTTTCCAGACGGAAGTGGAGCCATTTAGGCTTCATGAGCCAATGAGCATCTCTCATAGGAATGACCGGTGCCCCGCCTCCAACGCTGAGTCCAGTTCTTTTAATACATCCATGGTTTCATACTGTTCGGAGACAAACCTCACGAACGCTCTTGTGGCTGAATTAGAGCAAATCCCTTCAGCCAGTTTGAAAAGAGTGGAGACTGATGTAGCTGCACATTAAAGTTCACAGTCTCGAAACCACGTTGGGGAAGTGTTTGGGTGTCCATATACTTTTGGCCATATTTTTTTGTCAGTGTGGATCTGCTGTTGCAGGAACGTTTGAACAGAATTTAAAGAAAGAAAATCTCCAGCAGCTTCACCCTGATGAAGCAGCTTCACCCTGATGAAGCAGCTTCACCCTGATGAAGCAGCTTCACCCTGATGAAGCAGCTTCACCCTGATGAAGCAGCTTCACTCTGATGAAGCAGCTTCACCCTGATGAAGCAGCTTCTCTCTGATGAAGCCTGTCTGAGCCCAAATGTTTCTGAACGCTGTTTCACTCTTTTCATTTCTTTTATTTGATGTACTGTAGTTTTGCAGATGTTGAGAAAACATGTCTAAATGTATGTGGTTACTGGATGTGAAATGTGAAGCACAATGGTTGTAAATGTGACATTTGGGATTATCATTTTAGCCTGGTCTGATAATGCAGCCCCACATTTAAGCATTTAGCTGATTCAGAGCAGCTTAGAATAAGCTTTAAATCGTGGATCATCCACGTTAGAAGCAACAAATACAAAGGTTAAAGCTGGATCACCGAGGCATCAAATGTATAAACGTGTGTCCTCTGAATGTTGAAGTATGATAGAGAAATACAAATGAAGGAGTGAGTTTTTCATTATTCTTTCTTTCTCTTCCCACAGTGAGAAGTGATACTGTGACCGAGAGCCATTTGACTGCATGAAGAGGCCGAGTGACGGGACCTTGGTCCTCACTTAGACCCCTCCCACGACCCCGCCACTGCCTGGACATGGTGAGTCTCCTCTGCATGTCTGCTTGTTAATGCTGTGTGTTTCTAGCCATTGCTGGTGATGCTGTATTCCTGGCTGTTGAACATGTTATTTTGGCTGATCAGGCTTCACAAACTCACGTTTTCTCTAACAAAATGTGTCACGATGAGTCCATGAGTGCTTTTTTTACGCCTTGCGTGCACACATGCCTCTGTCTGCGCTCTGTGAGTGTAGACGTAGGCTACTTCCAAGTTTGCGTGCCTCCTCCCCTAAACATCGGCGATTTGAGGCAAATGTTTGCACGTATTACACACCGCCTCTGTGGTAGTGCCGGTCTGCAAGTGTTGTGCGCAATACAGCCTCCGGATTCAGCACCCATCAATGGACAGCAACTAATAGTAAACGGAGTGCCCTCCTAATCAGTAAACCCAATCAAATAAACTCATCAATATAAGACAACTCTAGGGCTGAACCGATTAGAGGCTTCGGAGGCTTCGGAGACTTCGAAGCTTCGTTCATAACGTTGACATTCAAATTTTAAATCAACATTCAAACGCTCCGCAGCTTTTATTTATTTATATTTTGCATGTCTATTGATTCTGTTTAAAGCCGGTATTTCTGCACAGTTGCAGATAAAGATCAGGCCACACTAATATTATTACTATTAGATGCAAAGTACTGTAAGGTCCAAAAGTCAACTTTTATTGTGAAGAGATAGATGTAATCATTTCCAAAATTCCAAAACGAAATATTCAATCCATATTTGTTGGCATTTAGCCTTTGAAAACCAAACATTTTCACTGACAGGAAAGCGTTTAAGCCTTTAAAAGCCGGGTGCACCTTTGAGATGACACTCTGATTGGTTTACACCCATGATTGATTGTGACTAAGTACAACCACTCTGCTCCAGATTGTTCACCGTTTAACTAGCAAAGTGGACTTGGACACGCCCTAGATGCACTTTAGACCACGCACTATAAATCTTTTAAATGGGGCCCACAGAGTGTAAAGTCTAAAAAAATATCCCAACCCAGCTGGATTTAAAACAAACTAAAATGATTTGAGCTTCTGTGGGTCCGTCAGCTGCAACATGACGTGATGTCATTTAATCTCAGACTGGATGGAAATGTTTTATGTAAATACTGCACTGTAGTTTTGAATCAGAATTGTGACTTTTCTAAATACTAAATTCAGTATAAAAACCTCAGGTGGTTTAACGTGTGATGAGTCTCTGTATTTGTCCCTTTAACACCAATAGATTCACCAAAAGTTCTGGACTAAGGGGCCGTACACATGCAGCATATTTTGCACACTCAAATCCATTGTTGTCGATGTAGCTGCGTGGAAGGCGAGAGCAACACCGTCGTGGCGCGCAATCGTTCCCAAGAGCCTTTTTTTGTGCTGCGACAGCTGCAATCACAGCAGGCAGATATCTGTTCTATCTTCCTTTAATATCAGTCTACAGTAAATATGTGGAGGATATACGTATACGTATATATACATCACAACATCCAGTTGAAAGGTTGACCAGACTGATGGAGAGGAGTTGAGCTGTAATGTCACTGTGAGGGATTTATGGTGCTGGAAATGCATCTTTGTTTTGATCGTGTTTAGTTTTGTCAGTGAGGCTTCCTGCTAAATTACCGCAACTTCATCAACACCGTCATTGCTGCACACAGGTTTTGGTTGCTTAGTAACAGCATGCGCAACAGGAGCGCAACCTCCCAAGCACATTGGAAAGAAAAGAAACGTAATTTTCCATACAATTTTAGATGTAACATGTGTACGGCCCCTAACAAATGTATTCTGAGTTTGTTTTCTCTCTCATTGTATCTGAAAATCCACAAAGGTTGGAAGCAGAAAAGAGGTTTTTTTGCTTCCAAAGTGCACGGAGAATAGAAAAACCTGAAGAGGTCAAACATTTGTGGTATAAAGAACAACATTTCAGCTGGTGGCCTTCACCAAGGTCAGCATTCAACACATTGTGTCACCAATGGTAAAGTGTTTTCTGGTGACCTTGGTCTCACAATGACGGTTTTCTTTTTATACTAAAAGTGTTGCTGAAATTTTAACCAAGGTTAGTCAGATTAGTCAGATGTCGTCGGTATTTGTAAGCCATCGGAAAGTACTTCTTCAGTGGTACTGGAAGCAGGTATCTCTGGTGGAAGACATTTTTCTGACTTTTGTCAGACTTTTTTTTTTTTTTACATTTTTCTGATTTTTTCGCCATTTTTTTTTTTTTTTTTTTACATTTTTCGAACATGTTTCAGATTTTTTTTCGGACATTTTAAAGAA